>JADBJO010012075.1:30278-50278 GCA_016801955.1 Conus betulinus
AATAGAAATAGAAAAGACAATTCTTGTAGATGAAGAAGGGAGACAAAAAGAGGTAGAGACAGCAGTAGGAAAAATCAAAAGACATCTCCCAGACTGTTAGCAACAAGAAGAGTATGACAAACACAACAAACTGACAAGGCATAATAACACAATTCCACACAAGATGAGGTCTGGGTGAAGATAGGAGGGGATCATGGAGGGGACACATTCAAACTCATGCTACAAATTGCAAATCTTCACAAACCAAATTCCAAGCGTAACACGTGTCTCCTGGCTATTGTGGATTGTAAGGACAGTCCATGCAATTTGAGAAGAGTCTTAGATCACTACCAACAACAACTGGAGACTCTGAAGTCCCTGACATGGACGGACAAAAGGATCAAAGTGTTCCTGTTTGGGGACTATGACTTTCTCCTCAAATTGTATGGACTGTCAGGTGCTCAGGCACACACCCATGTCTCTATTGCAATGCATCAAAGACACAAATACAGACACCAGCACACTGCAATGAAGGCAATATCACACAGCACACATTGCAGGGCATCAGTGCAGACTACAGAAAATACAGACACTCCAAAAAGAAAATCGCCAAACTACACAACAATGTTATCAGGGAACCCATCATTGATGTAGAGTTGACCCTTGTGGCACCCCTATACCTGCATATATTCTGCTAGGCGTGGTCAAGAAAACATCATGACTGATGAAAAAAAGGACTGCCACAGCCTTGAGCAAGACATAGGGCAAACACTAGCAAACCAGGGGAAACAGGTCGGCTCTGGCTCAGCCTTTTCTGAGTTTGTGAACCATCAGAAAGAGATGCTAGCAGCTGAAGAAGAAAAAAGAATGTAAGTGGGTAAGATTGTTTTCAATGATCCAGTAAACGAAACTGAACCACTCAGTGTTTTCCAGAAAGAGCAGCATGACCTTACAGAGTTAGTGTGGGGAAAAACAACAAGAAATAGAAGAACTCCAGTCACAGCTACATCTTCCAAAACAAAGTACGGTATGCAGATATCAACAGCTCTCAGAAGAGGAGAGAGCCAAACTCTTTACTCTACCAGGAGAGTTTTGATAGAGGCTATGTCCCAGAAGACTGGACACACAGCTACCTGAAAGCTTTACCAAAGCCAGGAAAATATCATCATCAGCTAAATGGCTACCACATACTCATTATGCAAAATGTAGCAGGAAAGCTCATGGAACGAATCATAGCAAGAACACTCGCAAGAGACCTTGAAAGTCGACAAATCCTCCATCAAATCAGGAGGCTACAGAACAGGCAAAAGTACATGGAAAAAAGCGGCTGCTTTTGCCTATGAAGTGTACGAAGGATTCCAAAGAAAGGAAGAAACACTAGCTGTTGCAATAGATCTGGAAGATGCATACAACAAAGTCCAGTTATCACTTCTCATGGACTACTTCTTGACTATGGAGTCAGTAAGACACTTACATAAATGGATAGCAGCAGCAGTTAGAGAGTGAACCATCATCCTATGATTTGGAGATTGGACTTCTGAGTCTCTCATAAACTTTCTATAGGATATCTTAAGGTTCTCCTCTTTGCCCTGTTTTGTACAATGTTGACACAGAAGGCCTAGCAGACCTCAACAGAAACGGAATTGCTCAAGTGATGACATTTGCAGATGACAGCCTGACCTACAAAACATCAAAGAATGCTGAAGAAAGAACGAAAGCAGTTCAGTAACAGTTGAACAACATTGCTCAGTGGTGTCAAGAAATTGGATCGTCCATCAACCCTACAAAAGCCCAGACATTAGTCTGCACTCTCAACAACAAGACATCAGGACAAGTACCCTCACCAGTTTCCTTCAATGGAATACCAATTGAATCAACTAACAACCTACGCTAGTTAGGTGTAGGCTTTGACAGAATGCTAACCTTTAGAAAGCATGTTGAGAATATTGTTCTTAAATGCCCCAAAAGGCTTATCTACCATGAAAACAATGGCAGCTAAAGGCACTGAACAGCGTCATCTCTCTACCGACTGTATCACGCACTTGTACTCAGTGTGATAGATTATGGATTAGGGCTTACAACAATGTCCAACAGCAACCTTCTAGAATCAGAAGGAATTCAAAATGAAGCAATGAGACTGATCCTGTGAATCACAAAGAACGCACTAGTTCAAAGTATGCGATACCTGCTCGACCTTCCTTCAATGCAAACAAGACACAAGCTGGAACAGGTGAAGGCATATTTCAGAGTCTTTGAAAATGCCCAAACCCACTTCAAGGGAACAAAAGGCACTCGGCTAGGACGTGGAAAATCATGGATGGAACAGGCAGAAGCAGTATACAGCTTGTGTGCCAGTAAGCAGAAGTCAAAGAAACCAGAGAATGGGAGAGAAATATCCAGACCACTTGAAGCACCTCTACCAAATTGCCATCACTCCAGAACTTGGAAGACATTGTTGAGAATGGCCAGAAGGCAAACCCAATGCAGAATTTCAGATGTTGGTAGAAGACCTTTGTGCAAAAGATGATATTTTAATATACACTGACAGTTCTGTCACCAAAGGTAGGTCAGACTGGGAATACACAGTGAAGCAAAATGGCCGAACTATCCAGGAAGACAACGGCACGCACAGTTTAACAACTTCAAGTCTAAAAAATGGAGGTAGAAGCAGTGACACAAGCACTCCACTGGCTTACATCCATAAGCCAGTTTCAAAACTCAACCAGCCATGATACTGACTGACTATGGACCTACTTCAGAAAGTGAAAAGTGGAATGGGAAGCCCTGCTTGGGAACAACTAATGCACAGCCTTCCACTGGAGAGACTCGTATGGATGTACTGCCCTGGACATGCTGGATTTAAAGGAAAACGAGAGAGCAGACACACTGGCTAGCAAGGCAAAATAAGAACTGGATTACTGCTTGGCTGATCTGATGTGATAAGAAATCTGAAGAATCACTTAAGCAAACAAGAGCAAAGCCACAATACCATAGACCATCTTTCAGATCTCAACATCAAGAGAGGAAGTGGCTGCACACCCAGTCTTTAGGGAAGAGCAAGAAACATCACCCACCAAACAAACATTGGAATAATTTCAAGGCCAACACTGCGAAAGCTCCTAGAGATTGGGGTAAACTCATCTGGGCCTTTGCGATAACAGACACACAAGATGAAACACATGTCAACTGAGATAAGACTTTGAATCTCTCAGGGTCCCCAGCGTATACTGTAGACGTGTGTGCGCTGGTGTGTGTGTGGAAGAGTGAGAGAGAGAGAGAGAGAGAGAGAGAGAGAGAGAGAGAGAGTGTGTGTGTGTGTGTGTGTGTGTGTGTGTGTGTGTGTGTGTGTGTGTGTGTGTGTGTTGTTCGTTCGTTCTTCTCCTTAACGTCTTTCACAATGCTGTGATATTAGACGAGAGAAAAAAAGAAAAAAAAAGAAGAAAAAATCAACAACAATCAACAAAACTCCTGTCTTCCTATCTCTGAACCTCCCTACCATTTCCCTTCAAAAATGAAATCTTAACAACAATAACATACTCAAAACATTTGTAAACATTAAATCAATGAGCCAACTGGGCTCCGTTTTAAGCCTTTAGCAGCATCCAGCAGCAAATCGTTCAATAAAATATTCTTAAAAGATGAATCTGAAACCGTTGAATCACAAATCGAAGTGGTAAAAATGATTTCAAATGCTGACAGTGTAGAATAACATGGACAGGTTTTATTTCCTCACTGCAGACGCACTTAACATGACTGCTGAATTTGCATCTGGAGAGCATTCAGTCTGAATCTGTAGACCAGGGATGACAGTGTTCGGTTTTCACACATGAGCTCACCATTGCAGGAATGTACATGTTTGACTTTGAAAATATTCCTCTTTTCAGTGAAATTTACAAAAGAACCTCTTAATAGTTCCTTCACATGATTCCAACAAGTTTTCGTTATTAAGGAATACCTTCCAGATAAAGATAAAGGAATTTTAACATATACAGATTTTTTAATGTTCATTGTACCCTTTTTAGCTGTTCTGCCTGCCCATTCATTACCAAAAATATTACAATGTGATGGAACCCAAGAGAATGAGATACTAGTTCCGCGCAGTGACAAATAATGGATTGTATGACTAATTTCTGCAATAATATCACCTCTTACTTTTAGATTATAAGACTGTAGCGCGTCTAAAACAGATTTAGAATCAACCAAAAATAATACCTGAACTAGACTAAAAGGAAGATCAAGCAGAAAATTCAAACCCATCAAAATAGCAATACGTTCTGCTGTAGATATTGAAAAATGTTTTCCAAGATGGTAAGCCTTTTCTGCTTTTAAAGCTGGGATTACAAATGCAGCTCCAACCATGTCATTATCTAGCTTAGAGCCATCAGTGTAAATTTTTAAATGGTCCGGGTAGTGCTAAAAAACATGAGCTTTTACAGAGGCAGATAGAGCGGGGCCATCATTTTTGTTTATATTTGTATAATTAGTATCGAAAAAGGCTGATAGTAGTTTCCATTTAGGGACTGCAGTGAACAGTACACGAGATGATATATCTTTCTTATTGATTCCTGACTCTTGAAAAATGTCATAAGTGAAAGTGCCTATTGTTTCTAAAGAGGCAATCGACTTTGCTCTTTTGGGAAAATCTGTGTCTGATTTTACGCACACTTCCTCATAATTTGAATTTGGAACTGATGTACTCCTTAGGACATATTTAGAAGATGCAAGTTTCATATTTTCTTCAAAAGGTAATATACCAATTTCAGCAGCAGCTATGTTTTTAATGAAGATGTATATACTGGAACTCCTATGGCAAGTTTATAGGCTTTACTGTCTATACTTTGCATTTTTTAAAGGTATTTTGGGGCAAAGAAGAATACCTCTGGGCATATGTTAACTTTGAACGAATAAGTGCTGTTACTAGATGTATAAGAGTAGAAATGTCCTGTCCCCACTGTTGTTTGCTGACAATTTTAGGAAGTTCAGACTCTTTTTAGCTTTCATCATTACGTATTCTAAATGCTCTTTCCATGACAATTTTGATGTAAGGATTACTCCTAAAAATTTAACAGACTGTGGATAATTGATAACTGACCCTTCTAAATTGAAAGAAGGCAACTCTCTTCGATCGATCGTAACCAGAGTCAAAAAGCATCATATGTGATTTCTCTGGAGACAAAGTTAAACCATTTTGAATCATAAAACCATTTATATTATTAAGTTCTCTTTGATACAATTTTTTAGTGTAATTTAGCGATATCATTGGAGTGCGTTTTTTTTCATAGTCACTTTCATCCATATGCAAATATCATCAGCATATTGAACCAATTCAACATGATTAGACACCGATGATGGTAGGTCATGTATTAAAATATTGAAAAGTATTGGTGCTACTACTGATCCTTGTGGAATTCCCATATGAAGTGGTTTTAATTTTGAGTAAGTGTGTCCTATTTTGGTCTGAATTGATCTATCTGCTAGAAAAGTCTTGAAATAAGTATACATGCAACCTGATAAGCCAATGGATTTTAATTTATAAAGTAGTCTAGAATGCCATACTTGATCATACGCTTTTTTGATATCAAAGAAAGTAGCCAGTACATTTTTCCTTCTAGCAAACTGATGTTTAATTTGGGTTGTTAGTTTGGTAAGGTGATCGATGGTTGATCTGCCCTTACGAAAACCTGCTTGATGTATTGATATGACATTGTTCTTTTCGCAGTAGTATAGGAGACGATTTAAAATTATTTTTTCCATCAGTTTCCCAGTATGTGACATCAGAGCAATAGGCCGATAACTGTTTATGTCAGATTTTGGTTTACCAAGCTTGTGTATGGGAACAATAATAGATTGTTTCCATATTAATGGAATATTTCCAGACGACCAACATCTTTGTATGAATTGGCGAAGAAAGTAACCAAATTAGCAGGTAAATGTTTGATTAATTCATTTGATATTCCATCTGGGCCTACTGAAGTTCTTTTATTTCCATTGGAAAAAATGACATCTTTCATTTCTTTTAAGGTGATTGGGGCATTGATAAATGGCTGTTATCTTCTATTGGATCATTGTATATTTCACTGGAAGATTCTTTCTCTCGAAAAACTCTATCCTTTTCTGACAAGCCCTCTTTGCAACTCGTCATTGCAAACATTTCTGAGAAAGCTTCGGCCTTTTGTGAGTTAAAAGAAAATTCTTCATTTTTTTATATGTACTGGATATTCTGGAAGGCATACTCCATTTTTCATATCCTTCACTTTTTTTCCAAACCTTCTGAAGATCTGCATGATCAGAAACTTCGTTTTTACAAAAATTTGACCAGTACTGCCGTTTGGCCTGTTCGTTTACTCTATTGCTATGTATTTTTGCCTTTTTCATATAATTATTTGTGTTTTTCTTCTTCATTCTTTTTGTCTTTGAGATATTCATCAAAGGCTTCTTTCTTGTTGTCGTGTGTGTGTGTGTGTGTGTGTGTGTGTGTGTGTGTGTGTGTGTGTGTGTGTGTGTGTGTGATAATGCCAGCATGGTAACTACTTTAACAATTTTTTTTCCATGAACATACTATAAACATACAATTGAACACAAAGCACATTTGCCAGGACAACAAGAGGACTCTTATATGCAGCCCTGGCAGTGAGACTTGCAGAATAAACATGTGACTGATGGCGGCCTCGCTAAAATGTATAATACAACATATTAGCATAACAGACATATTTAAACATGACAAAAGAGGTAACAATAGCGGTATAGTATATAGCGATACTTGTAAACTAAAGAACAGCGAACTAGAACTGACATTTAGAATTAAAAATGAAACAAGGAAAATTAAGAAATAAGAGAAAATGGTGACAGGGATTGCCCATTTTGGTGTGGCTGCCTAAGGCAGTCTGGCACATGATAGAATGTGTTCAACACTGGTCGTCTGCAGTGTACAGTGATCAAACTTGAATATCATATTCCTGCACATGGCTAAAGACATAATCAGAACATTGATGTAAGCACTCCAGCCCCTCTGACATCTGTAATTAGGTTGATATAGATGAAAGCATCGTTAATTGAAGAGGTGAAATATAAGTATACCTAGGAAGCTGTAAACCTTGAGGCTGTTGGTTTAGTTTTTCAAAACGCTTTGTGAGAAGAATAAAGCTTTGAACCATTTCAAATATCTTAGCATTTGTTTCTACATTAAAGGAATTGTTTCCATGCAGGAGATTTCGGATAGAAATCTGATTTGTTGGGAGGTTTGAAATAGTATTTGCTCGATGTTGGTTGTAAAGTGGACAGTGAAGTAGGAAGTCTTCGGATGTTTCTTGTGGATATCGACAAGCGCAAGAAGGGTTGTTTGTTAGGTGTCAGGTATATAGGTCAAAATTCAAATTGCTCATACCAAGACGCATACGACAATGATTGACTTGTGCTTCCCTATTTCCATTATAGTAATATGGTGGAATGGATTATCACTTGTAAAAAGGTATCGTTTTAGCTGGCTGAAAGACTGGTACTGTTAGATATGCAATGGGAGATTGTTCCACATGATTGTGTTAGATGGAAAAAAAGAGTTTTTTATAATACTGGATTTGTGGCAGGGTACTATTTTTTCTGACGGCCTTCTTCTAGGGTAGGTGTTGACTGAGGATACGAGCAACAAGTTTGATATGTAAGTGGGACAGCTGTCTTGGAGGATCTTGTAGTATGTTACCAATTTATGTCTTTTCAGCGTTCTTTTAAAGTACAGAATCCAGGCTCCTTTAACAATTTTTCATGACGGGTTCCACGGACAATCCTGTGATAATGCGCAAAGCATCCATGTGTAGATCTTCTAAAATTTTTTATTGGTATTCTGCGCATCCATCCCAGATTATGTCAGCATAGTCAAATATTGGTAGTATGAATGATTTGTACATTATCACACTAGAGCCTTTCTGTTCAGCTTGTACGTAAATGAACGAAGACAGTTTATCAGTACTCTGGCTTTTGTAGCAATGTTGTTTATGTATTCACCCCATTTACAATTGACTTGCAAGATAATCCCAAGGCGTTTGTGCTGTCTAAGTTGCTGTAGTATAGAACTACTAAAGGTCAGATTATGGCTATCAGCATTTCCCTGAAAACACATTTAGCAGTTCTGTTTTAGACATTGAATCTAACTTTCCAAGCTTTTGCCCAGGCGTCAATTTTATCTAAATCTGCCTGCAAGACTAACGTTCTTGTAGCTGTGTTTTCCATTGCCAGAGACATGCTTGTGTCGTCAGCAAAGAGTTTGATATCTGAGTCTATATTCTGAATTATGTCATTTATAAATACTAGAAATTGAAGCGGGTCAAGGACAGATCCTTGTGGCACACCTTGGGGAACGCTTAGCTGAGTAGATTTTGCTCCTCTGATTACTACTGACTGGTAACGATCTGAAAGGTAGTCACTGATCCAGTTTCAACAAATTACCCTGTATTCCAATGGCTTTAAGCTTAAGCAGAAGACCTCGGTGCCATACACGATCACAAGCTTTAGAAATGTCAAAAAATATGGACTGGACAGGAATACTTTTGTTGCAATTTGTCACCAGAGCATCATAAATACTGAGCAGTTGGTAGATTGTAGAATCTCCCTGAATAAATCAAGACTGATCACTTGTTAAAAGGTTACTGGAAATCAGGAAGTTATAGATTCTTCGATGCACACATCTTTCAAATAGTTTTCCTACACAACTTAAAAGAGATATGGCCGATAGTTCGTACACTCATCTTTATTTTACCTTTTTATGAACTGGCGATACATTATCAATGTTCCAGGGCTTTGGAAATCTTCCTTCTGTTAAACAACGATTAAAGAATATTGTTAAAGGTGAGGATATAATATCAACTGATGCAATTAATAGTTTGATATGAATGGAGTCAGGGCCGATGGCTTTTCTTGAGTTGAGATCTTTTATGATTTTTTAACCTCAGGAACAGTCAACACTATTTCAATAAGTTGAGACATGACATCGGGTTATGTCAGGCAAGGGGACGTCCGTCGTCTTCTACTTTACACTGGCTGAAAAGACATCATTAAATATGTTAGCCTTTTCTAAATCTGAGTAATACGTCGTACCATTCACGGTTATTGGTGGAGTGTTATCTGCATCAATACCCTTTTTACTCATGAACTCTGGCAATTTTCCACCATTTCTTATGACCAAATTTGATTGGGTCGATAACCATATAATTTAGTTCGTTATAATACTGCAGTTCTTTTTCCAAAGTCTATCAGTGACTTCATTTCGTAGTGCACAAAGTTTTTTCCAGTCTGTTTGTAGATTAGAAATCTTTGCCCTTTTATGAAGTTTTGTTCTCTCTTTTTTATCAACTCTTTTAGTTCATTGTTGGACCAAGGGCATCCCTTGGGCGAATAGTAACTAATGTAAATGGCATACATTGTTTTGCTAGGGACATAAACTTATCCGTGAAAATGCTACTTGCTTCATCTATGGAGTAATTAGTCAGTATTTCATTCCATCTTCATTCCCTTAAAGTTCACAAAATTTTTCTTGGTTTAATTTGTCGTAATTTAATATCGTTCTTTGAAATGGGCTTGCTTGTAAATTAAATGTTAAAGTACAGCACATGGGACATTGTGGTCACTACAGAATGGAGGCAAGATTTCGACTGCTTTAATCATGTCAGGGCTCTGAGTAATAACTAAATCTAGGCAAGTTGAAGTGTCATTTGTTATTCTTGTAGGAGAATGTGTAAGCTGCTTAAGCTGATAAGCATTCAGTATATTTCTCATAAGACTGGAAGGGTGGGGAAGTGCATTATCATTGAAATCTCCAAGTATGATCAATTTCGTTAGGGTTATATCTACGTTTCCTATGATCTCTTCTATTAGATTCCAGTAGTCAACATGAATATGAGGGTTACGGTAGAATGACCCAACTAGTACGCTCTCTTGATTCATTTTAGTTTCTACCCATACAGCTTCTAGAAACCGACTTGTAAGTCTGGGCGTGGTTTACAATAAAGATCCTCTCTGACATATATGGCAACACCACCATTATCGTTAAACTGTTGAACTAATCTAACAGGAGGATGAAAAAAAATTAAACATAGTAATGCATCAGAGACAGAGGGCGACAGCCATGATTCGGACACGGTAATAATATCGCACTGGTGGGATTCTGCTTCAAAAAGGTCAATTTTCTTTTTCAGACTACGCGCATTAACGTGTACCACTCTGAGTTCTCCATGCCCGTCGGGACCAGGATTAGGATGAATGTCCTGGATTTCATAAGTACGGTATTGTTAGTAGTGGAAATGTCACAGTTTGAACTTGCATCAGTGGGGCTGGAATGCTCACTATTTCTATGAAATCTATGTCTTAGTAAGAATGTAGCTACATCAATGATTGAGTATGTAGAAAGAATAAATAAGAGAATTGAGAGTGGCCAAGGTAGGCACTTAAGATCTGACCAGCACGTTGGGCTAATGCCTAGGTCAGACATCCACTGAGTCGTAGCCACGAGACCCTCTTCTTCAACTGTCTCATCTTTGTTATTAATTCATTTATCCATCAGCTTCAAATCATGCATAGTGTGGTCTCAAAACTCAGGGGAGGTGGTATAGCATATATGGACTACTCCACAGGCAGTGACGCCTCCTTGATGAAACTGAAACTTAATATCATTCATTTATTCAGTTAGTTCGTTTATCATTATAGTCGTTAAATGACCGATAAAAATACATTTTAGAATGCAGCTACGTTTTCTTTCCCCGTTTATTTATTTATTCATTCATTTATTTATCTATTTATTCATTTATGTATTTATTTATTTATTTTTTTTTTTTGTCTGTGGGAATGTCAGTTTCATTCTGAGCATCTTTAATAACTTTTCTTCCTGCGTTTTCCCTCGTTGCTGTACTACTACAGTCCATATAAGTAACAAAGGGTTGAGGGCTGAGTTGAGTGGCAGCATGAACACCACCATGGTACCGTAAATCTTGACTAACGCCGGCATGCCTTCAGCAATCATCATGGTCACCAGACCAAATGAAAACCAACGAAGGGTTTCCATGACAGCCACTTTTCTCATCAGGTGGACAGCACTGTAAACTGACCTGTCTTTCGAGTCTAGTTCAATTCTGTATGTTGGCGTTCGTTGGTAGATGACCAGCTGACCACCTGCAACCATCAGACACACAGTAAAATTGACTGCTACTGTAACGTTGAACCACCTGAATTTCTGGTCAGACTGGTACCCCTGAAACAGTGCCAGACGACACAGTCCAGACTGACCAGAAAGACCAAAAGGTAAAAGTCCAGGCAGGAATGGGTATTGCAGACAGGAATATTCCAGCAAACCAAATTATTGCAATTGTTAAATTTATTGAAATTTTGTTGGATATCAAAGACAACTTAGGAATATATAAGATGAGGATATGATCCAAAGTAACAAAACAGATGATCAAGACTGATATTTCATTCGATAGAAAGAAAAGGAAACCACTCATCTGACAAATTACACTTCTGGTCCATACCCTTTCAACCTGGATGTACTGTTCATGAAATGTATCATCTGCAATTATGACGATGCCAACATTAGTTCCCATACAGATATCAGCAAAATGCAATTGGGCAACAATACTTAAGAACTTACTTCCGAGCAGTTTCTTAAATCTAGCAGAAATCATGAAACAAATCACATTCCCTGTGGCAGCAACTATACTGATCACCCAAAAGAAAACTGAATATAGTTCTGATGGAATCAATGTTCTACATGATGGCAATACTGTAGTAGGTGCTAAACAGTTTAGTGTACGTGTTTGTTCCGGAAATACATTGTCACAGCATAACCTGTAGTCTGATGCAAGCATATCTTTTAAAGAAGACGATTTGGAAAACAGATCTAGAGGAAAATGACTAATTGGATTCCACCTCAAGTCCAGTTCATCAGTTTAGGCATGTTTTTAAAGCCTTTAGATCCGATGGTTTTAATATCAGAAGACGACAAATTGAGATATATTAAACATGGTAAACAGAGATACATTTCGCTAGTAAGAACACTTAGATATGTCCTTGATATGTCCAGTCTTCTAAGTGTATAATAACAGTGCTTTAACATCCGATTTGATATTTTCCACAGTGGATTATTAGTCAAGGATAAAGTTCTTAAATTAAGTAGTCCAACAAAAACATCCATGTCCAGAGTTCTAAATAATTGTTGGTAAGATCCAAAAACTGCAAATTGCCGAGCTCCACACTGGAAATATTACTTAGGGCACAATAAGACAGACTCAGGGATATGAGGTACACATTTGTCATGAAGTCAGTTAGAGACATTCCTGACCTTGTGGCGTTCATGAAGCGTATCCTAGGGAAGTGGTTCACTGGAAAGGGATCACTGCACCAGTAAGAATAACCTTGACACAGACAACCTATGGGACAGATGGTGCCACACATGAGTTCATCATCCTGCTGTGGGCACTGACCCCAGCCATCACACAGATGTTCTTCATGTATACAGACTTTAGATTCTCTACATTGATAGTAATAAGGGCAGGATACTCTCTCTCACAGTTTTGTTCATCCTCACCATAAAGGCAGTCATTATATCCGTTGCATCGAGTATAAACAGGAAGACAATACAGCCATTTGGCTTTGCAGCTGTAATGTGTATTAGGACACGTTTCCTCAGCTTTTATCGCCTGCTGAGTAAAATAACCAGAACCATCTAAACTGATGTGATATCTTCCCACTCTGAATGTAACCCAATCATAAGATTTTTTGTCGTCAGTTCTTGCACATCTGCCTTCATCTGAATCGTCCAGGCAGTCTGAATATTGATTACACCACTGGCTGGACAAGGCACACACACTGAGCGTTAGAGCACAGAAAACCATTGCATGGAGAATGTTGACAGAATGACTCATCACTGCTATCCGGACAGTCCTGTCTGAAGTCACACACGAAAGTATAACTAATGGTTGCAATGTCACCACCACATGGAAACATGGTATGCTTGTCTGCAATAGTCGTGCTTTGAAGCGTACTGGGACAATTTTGCAAATGACTAACGTTCGTCAATAAACGTGAGAATATGGCTTTTCCACAGTTTCTTTTAAGATCTGAAAACAAAAACAGGTGAGAAATTTGTTTATTTGAACAAACACATAGAAACTGCATCGTACTTCTGAAGGCGGATTTTGATGAATGCAATTGAACTAATCCATTGTTGAAAGCAAAATTTCTGAAAGATGCCGGCACCGTTTCACATAGAAATACGACATAGATCGGTGTGTTTTTCCTGAAAAAATGCCAGTCAGTAACTGGCCAAAGTGTCAGAACCTTTATAGCTCGAAAAGGAAAATACCTGAAATTGAAAGGATTAAGACTATAAATTAATGTGTTGTCAGACCATTTCGGGAATTTACTGTATATGAAGTGTACATTATCCAGCCTGAAGAAAAACCGAAACCCAAAAAGTAAAGCTTTCAAAGTTTCTGAACATATGCAAGAGTCTTCTTGTTGCTCCCTTGTTTTAATTGAAGCCAGTTCTCCATCCACGCTTCTGCACTGATAAGAACCATCCATAACAGATATAGGAATTTCTGATGTGATCAATTTGAAACATTTGTTATATGAAGCCACCAAACCTCTACACTCGGGACTGCTGAAGGGACAGAGTTCTGTTTCGTCACGGCCACCATCACACTCTGAATGTAGATTACAATGTAAATGATCCTGGAACTCGGAATAATAAGTCACAGAACAATTGAACAAACCATTTGACAGTTTATGTGGTAGAACATTCTCAGGAAGAATAGAAAAATACAGGACAGCAAGAGAATTATGTCTTCCTACAGTATGCTGAATTTGAAGGCATGATGTACGAAAGACGCTAGCTGATGTAAAATATTTGACGTGAATGTATTTGCACTTTTGTATAAGTTGTATTTGATTCTTGGTACTTCAACACTAGATGCTTTTGAGTGATATATGAGTATTTGGGTAGGTATGCTCGCTGAATGCTGATCATGATAGCGTGTTGAAGTGCAACCTTCAGTTGACCTTCAAAAACCGCTCTTCTGGATAAGTATGGTTCAATCACATATCCGGAAAAGTTAGTCAAATTCCTTATAATGAAATTGATTTCTTTAACTTTACCATAAGTAATTTCAACTGAAGGATTGTTAAAATGCAACATATGAACAAGTTCGCAGGAGATTGGAAAAACATTTCGTCAAGAGTATGATAGCCGCATTTTTCACTCTCCTATTGTCGACTCTTGTTCCCAAGGCCTCCCATTACACCAGTATGCTAGGCGTTGAAGACGCACCTTAACATGGAATCTTAGTGAAAACTTCACGTGCATTTTACAGTAAGTAGTAGTGAAGTCATCACAAATGCCGTACGACACACACCTGAATGTTTTGAGAACGTGGGTAAGGAGTTCACACAGGATGAAGCATTAACATGCATGATGGTGATGTTTGTTCTGTGCTGACCAGTGAAGTGGTCAATACCTGGACATACGGCCCTGGTTACTGAGGTGTCGATGATGGAGTTGTCCTTAATCATTCCACCTATGATCAGTCAGAGAGAACAAGAAAATTCAATGGAACAATGTGGCAATTTTCTGTTGTAGTAGTAGCATACATTAGATTTTGGGACTTATTCTAATGTGCATTTGCAAGACTAGTGAAAAATCAACGACACGTGCTTTTGTCTATGAGTTACCCAAACCAAGAATTTCATGTAGTGGAGTTCCTATCCACTTCATATCAGATAAAAAAAAAATGGTCTGGCGTTTGAGAATGCCACAGAATGATCTAGCTTGACGTATGTGGTCGAGAAATACAGACTGAAAGAACTGAATCTATTATGCTTAACCATTGAATAAACCCAGAGTCATTATTTGGGGTAGTTTTTCTCCAGAACAAAGCACAATTTGCCGTTGAAAAGGATTCCTTGAATTTAGGAGATTAGAATATATTGGTGTCATCCTTACTACACATTCAGCGTTATATAGACAGATGAATAAACAGTGTACTAAACTGTAAAGTTATGTTAATACAGATTTGGTATTATTTGCACAGACGAATCCTTCCCTGTCCTGCTCCCTCTCCCCTACTCACCTACCCCCTTTCTCTTCCCTTCCCCGCATCTGATCTCTTTTACCTTGCGCCATTCCTTCCTTTCCAGGTGAATTCTAAATCAACTTCTGTCACGAATTTGCACGATTTGATACTCACATGAATGGGATTAAAAGCGGGACTACTGATTTCTTTTTGAGGCAAACGTCATGTATGGAAATAAAATAGACAGGAGAATCTCCAACTTTGGAGTTTATATCAAACAATCAATGATTTACTATGTCAGGAACTGTGCCCAAGTTCCTGATGGGTTTGTATATTTATTTGGAGATGGGAGGAGGGGTGCAGGTGGTGTTGACGGAAAATAATGCAGGCTGTTAAAAAAAAGGAAGGATCTTAGAATCTCGTGCCTGAACTCATCTGTTCAAATGAATCACGCAGAATGCATGCATGCTAAGCGGTGAACAGATAGCTCAGGGTAATTGATTTGTTACCTGTAGGATGGGTAGTTGAAGTAGAAAGGAAAGACCAGTCGACAGCGCTGTACATACAACAGGGCTCGGCAATCACGCATGCCTCAACTTTTTTAAGATACGGGAGTCTTCTGTAATTATATTTTAAGGCCATGGCTGGTCCATATTGACGAAACCTCAGGTAAGCCAGGGTGAAGAAAAAGTAAAGAGAAAAAAAAAATTGAATATACTTTTGATAAACAACACTCTTATGATTAATATTTTTCTGTTTCTCTCAGGAGCTTTTCCCCCAGGATAGAGTACAGGTGTAGTCTTTTCGTTGACAGGGGCAAAGGTACAGTTTGCGTATCTTCGTAAGTCGATGAGAGTTTGCAGAGACTGGACACCGGAAAAGAAACTGTTATAGGTCTGTGAGGGCCAGGAGACTTTGTCACATTATTTTGTGCAGCACTGTGGGTGCTGACTTGGAAAGAGAAACAAATACTCATTTTGAGTCCGAGAACAGATGTGAAAAGTGTTTAATTAGAAATATGTCTATAATTTTTTTTATGAAACAAAGTCGAAAGAATCTATATGTAAACAGAATAAAAGTTTAGTTTTTAATTAAAAGGGTAACTTTTTTTGTTGTGTCTGACTGGTAGTTGTTGACGTTGCGCGAGCGAGAAACTGACACACTGATGACCAAAAGAGAGAGAATAAAACCATGCAAACTGCCTAATGTCAACACCAGAGGGCCATTTTCACAAATATTGACATCAGGCAGTTTGTCTGCTTGTTAATGTCAACATATGTGAATCATCAACACTAAACAAATACAGTTTGACTAATATGGACACAATATTGCTTTGTCAAGATGACTTGTTTTTTTCCTCTCCGAATATTGATAAATCTTGAGTGACTTTGTGTGTCATGTTGAGAAAGCCCCCATCTGCAAATATACTGTGTTCTCTTGATGTCTGTGCGCCGATCCATTTGAAAGGAGCAGTGTTTCTTCATTCTGCCGTGGTGTGTTAATTAAAACCAGTCTCCATACTGATGCTAGACAGATTTGGTACGATGTGAAATAGAACAATGCAACAGTCTAGGCGAAACGTTTTTTAACATTAATAAAACTTTCGTGCATCATGTGACATTGATATGTGTGAAATGTGTAACACATTATCATATAGGCCTATTTCATCAAAACTGCTTTTATCAGTTAAAAAAAAAACAACAAAACAATTGATTGATAGCAACAGATACTCAAATTGTTTGCTGTAGATGCGTAATAGATTATCATTCTCACCTTTACGAACACTGTAGAAGCTCTCTCAAATGCACGGCAAATGAATCTCTTGTTATTTTGCTGCCCACATGATAAAACACATTGCAGCATCTTCCATGAAAAATGCAGTGTGTTACATTTTTTGGGAGGTATGATTCTCGAATAATATAGCAATTGTTATTTCTGAGGTGGATTACTTTTTTTTAATGTAACAATACTATTTTTTGGTGATTAACACATCAGAAATGAAAACGTTGTTATGTTTTTCGTTGAAACTGCATTGTTTCCACTTCACATTATATCAAGATCTAGCAAGGCATTTGTGAATCTCTTGTCACAGATACAAGTCATTCTCTCTCTCTCTCTCTCTCTCTCTCTCTCTCTCTCTCTCTCTCTCTGCCTGCCTGCCTGCCTGCCTGCCTGCCTGCCTGCCTGCCTGCCTGTCTGTCTGTCTGTCTGTCTGTCTGTCTCTCTCTCTCTCTCTCTCTCTCTCTCTCTCTCTCTCTCTCTCTCTCACGAAAAAACCCAAACACCAAAGCAAAATGGCAAAGCAATCTAAGAAGGCAATTTCCGGTCTGAACAAGTGGATTACAACCAGGTTACCAGATATCATTAAAAACCTAAAGAGTCACCCAGCAGACAAGGTCAAAGCCACCATACCACAGAACTGAAGATCGAGAGAAGTGGCTGCATACCGAGACTTGTATCAAGATAAAAGATGGTGACCTTTGGAAAATGGGGGTTCTTATATTGAGACTTTCCATTGGCAGAATCAACAGCACATGACGTGAGACCATAGACATTTAATCTCTCAGCTTCTCTGTTCTTCTTCTTCTTTTTTTTTTTTTTTTTTTAAATTTTTTTACTGCAAATATAATTTTATGTGAACTTGTGACTGTGTGCGAGTGAGGTGGTGACGTAAATGTGTATGCTGGATTTGCATATGTGTGTGCGTGTGTGTGTGTGTGTGTGTGTGTGTGGTCATCGGTTTAATGTCCTTCCACTATAGTGATTCAGACACTTTATGTGTGGGTGAATGAAGTATGCAAGTGTATGAAGTGTATTATTCCATTAACGATAGAATATGACATCCCCTCCCCCCCCCCCCCCCCCCCCACCCTCATCCCCCATCCCTCTTCCACCTTGACAATTAAATGAGAAGTGATAAGATCTACAGATAGATAGGGGCCAATTGAACTCTTTAACAAACACTTACAAACTGAATCAAGAACAGAGCAATTGTTTAAAATATATGGTAAAGGCAATGAAGTCGATCCATCAGTGTAACCATCAATACCCGAAATGTCTTAGGAGCTCTCTTGTTCTTGGGCATTGAATCAGCAAATGACTGACATTTAAGGATTTCCCACACATACATACATTTAACATTATGACAATGTTTTGTTTTCAATGCGTTCAAAAACGGAATCTATGGATTAAGCTTTCAGTCTCCCTAGACGAGGAGGAGACTTGTTTGAACGTTTTTCCCATTGTACCCATCACTAAATTTTATACAATTGTGATAATATTGAATGTCTGAGTTCATCAATGAGGTTTTTAACTTTTTGTCTTGACGTTGAATTTATAATTGAAAAACATTCATTCAGATCTAAGGGAACTTTGAGTGGTATTGCGTAATTGACATTTTGCAGCTGCTTTTCGTGCAAGTTGATCTACACGCTCGTTGGGTACTATACCACAATGAGAGGGGATCCAACAAAAAGTGACTGTAATGCCTTGCATGGATAAAAGGTGAATAATGTGATGAATTTCAAATATCATCATATCAAGTCGGATTGAAGGACATGCAGACTTAATAATCGAGTAGAGATTGCTGCTTTAGAATCAACACCTATTAAGATTTGTGAACTTTTTATTGGAAAATTTAGAATAAAATCTAACGATTTAAGTATAGCAAGTAATTCTGCACTGAATATCGATAACTGTTTACCAAGATAGAAGAGCTTTTGTACTTTGAGGCTAGGGATTATGAAGGCTGCTCCCCCGTGTTATTATTTTCTAGCACTGAGCCATCTGTAAAATTTTTTTCAAATGATGATTGTACTTAGTTTCTAAATGAGTGTAAACAGATGTTCTTAAGATATGTGGACAATCCTTTTTTGAAACATCTGTATAATCAATATCAAAGGAGGCTTTACAGTGTTCCCCATTTTGGAATAGGTGAATACGTGGGCTTTTTTGGGCTATGTTATTTTTATCTATTTTGGTATCCTTTAGAAGATCAGAGGAAAATGAGTAAATAGACCTTGCTGACTGTATGTTTTTTGCACGTTTTCCAAAATCCTTCTCTGATTTTAAACATACCTCTTCTGAGCAAAAATTGTTTTGTGAGAAGCTCTTTAAGACAAATTTTGAAGTAGAAACAGATACTATTTCCAGGCTATTCAACTTTCAAGATATCTTCATCTCCCTCAAAGATGGACTACACAAACTCTTCGTTTTCTGCAAACGCACTGACTCACATTCACACCTTGACTACGCATCTTACTACTAACTTATCACGGTAATTCTGTTTTTACTTTTCTGATTACTTCTTTATCGGGCAATGATCACAACATGGGATCATCAGCAGTAGTCTGATTTAATTATTCAGATATGCACACACGCAATCAACATTTAGAATTTTATAAGAAAGCTCTATCAAACTGCTTTCAAGATCGTGGAAATACTGCAAACAACAATGGTGAAAGAAGCTACCTTGACTAACCTCTATGTAATTTCCCACAAACTGACACTTTTCTCTGTATAAGAAAACACACGATATAGTTTGTTTATGCATTCTAACAGTTTTCGTTTATATCACTTTGAACATAACCATGGATAAGTAGTTACCAAGTATGTAGATAAAGATATTTTATCTAGTGAGTTGAAAATATTGTTATAGATTTTTTCAGACGAACTTAGATACTGATTTCACCAAGAAAATTATTGTCAATGACGAGACCAAGTAATTCATGAAACCAGTCTCGTCTAATATTTCATTACAGACTCAGATTTTTTCAAAGAATACCTTTGATATTTTTACTGTTTTTTAAAAAACTTGTTTTCACAAACATCATTTTGATTTTTCTTGACAAAGTGCCAGTCAACAAGTTCCATTCAGCCAGCAAGTTAACAATAAACACATCACTATCACTCTCTAGGCACTTAGAAAATTGACAATTGACTGTCAACATAACTCTGTAAAGCACAACTAAG
>JADBJO010012075.1:52778-60398 GCA_016801955.1 Conus betulinus
TTTTTCTGATAACGTTAAACCAGGTGGACTGTGATCATCAGAAAGTCACTGTTAGTTCGCTTTGTCTTGTATAGTACTGGGAATAGCAAATTTATGTTTAGTGGTCACAGAATTATCAACTAATGATAAATAACATAACATTTGTATCCTCAATACTCGTACAAAACACTTCGGCATGAATATGAGACTGTTATTTACAAATGCAGCTATACCCACTTTATGTTTAGTATCTACCTGACAATTTCAATCCAAGGGGAATGCCACATGTTCGTAATATGTAAACTATGCAGAAAATTATACATTTCAGCAGAGCATTTATGTTTAGATATTGGTAATACGATTGTAGACCAAAAGTGAATAATTCTTCATTCAGTTAAAAATTAGATAAAGCCAGTTTCTTTATAAATCATGGGCATTGTGATATCTTTTATTTAATATGGACAAACATAAGTAGAAAAATATGCAACTTTTTGATATAGTTACGTTCACATATTCCTAGATCTCACAGCTATATAGTTGAATAGGGTTTAAGGTTACTCAAAAAAGATTCAAAACTACCTTAAAGAAAAGTTGTTGGTTCTTAACTGTTGGTAACAAAGCAAAAATCGCCTTTAGTGCTGAATCACAAACACGTTTTTTTTTTTCTTTAAAAGTATTTTCCAATCTGATCGAAAACTACTCCAATATACAAAGATGAACTAAGAATGTCAAGAACCTCCTAACCAAATTGCAACATATCCTTTGGATTTGGCTGCCCAGCGAAGAAATGCTTTGGTTTTGGAACTATTGACTTTTAATCCCCAATCATGACAAAACTTACACAACAACTTTAAAACCACATTTATTCCGTTACTGAACAATGGTAACAAAATGGTAGCATCAGCATATAATAGAAACAGTACCCTGATGCTGTTATCTCCAGACCTAGCGCTGAAGACCTACATATATCACTGGATGCCGTGTTGCAATATCCTTTTTCATAGAAACTTAAAATTCACGTTAACAAATCCATAACTAGTTCTTCAGGAAACAAAATTAGGAACCTACCTACATTTGCCTATGACAGACAAAACGTGGGAGTTGTTTCCAGATCTTAGTTTTTGGTATTTACTTTAATTATAATTACAAATTCTTTGCATAGAAACACATGTGTAATTAGCTGTTCCAGCTACTATGTACTGGTAAAAATGGAGGCAGATTATATTACCACTGGCTACTCAAATAGAATTATTATGCAGAATGATCGTGGCTACGCTATTGTGTGGTCATGAAGTATGGTGAACCTACAGGAATGTCAAGTGTGTGCACTTAGTATGATGACTGTGGCGAGTAAACTCAAGCTCCATTTCTATACAATGATTTTTAATTAAGTGAGTCAACCCCCAACAAATATAGTACATGGTAAATTGAGTAAATTTTCTTTAGAAGTGTGTGCGAAAAGTGGAGTGCTTTCTTCCTAGTTTTCTTTTCACTAATGAATTTAAATAACGCTGATAAAATGCCTAGCACTAAGCACTGTTTCCTATATGTCTTAAATTTTACCGGATAATTACTAGTAAATGTACTAGCGTATATTGCCCCTTTTCCATTTTAGAACATTGAATCGCTTACTAGTTCAAAGGTCCGATATTGTAACATACCTAAAGAACGATTTTGTCAACTAAATGATTTATGAGTGCTGTGAGAAATTTCACGACGGTTTAAACACGTAGCTTCTTCACTGTTTAAGAAACACCCTAATCTTTCGTTATGGCAGAACAAACCTGAAACATGCTAAAATTTCTTTTTTTTTTTGCAGAAAAGAAAAATGAATCTGATTTGGAAAAATCGTACGTCTTTCACAAGCAATGATGGATGTTACAAAGACCTCTCTAGGTAAACATGTAACCAGAAACATCATTAGGATTAAAATCGGTGAAATGAGTTGAAATTGCTTTCAGGAAATAAATGTTGTATTACAGATTTATCTTATTTTCAAATGCTAGTTTTGCATTATCATCAACAGTATGCTTGGATAATAAACGATAAAATATATCATTCAAAACTGCTGGGTATTTCTAGTCAGTTTTTTTTGTGTACAGTTTTCCAGTGTTCCTCTCAGTCTGTTTTTCTTTATTTTCCTTTTTTTAATTTAGAAGATACTGCACTTCTTTTCTCAATACATTTCTTTCAGCATATCACAAAGACTTGTTGCTTTTTATTATGTATTTTCAGTTATCCATCATTTTAGCCCTAGGCTTATGCAACTTGTTACATTTCCTCCTTATGGTAATTATTTTGTTTTTATTCGCGGACAAAATCAAATCATCTTTCATTGTCTCTGCGTTTTGGACAAGACAGTGGTCTGAATGATTTTTTTCCTTTCGTTTGAGATGTAAATGTAAATTCGATCTAGATGCACATTTACTTAAGAGGAACGTTGATCCAATGCCCCAAGAATAGATCCAGAACTTTGTCAGGCTGAAATCACTGCGTCGTTGTTGCATGTTAGACTTTGTTATACTCTTCTTGCCTAATAAGTGTAGATTTGAAGACTTCAGCTCTTTTTCGATTTGCGCTCTGTCAAAGCTATCATGGGTAGAGAACATGACTGGTTGGTCTCGTCTTTGGGACTTGACTTGGGATGAGGGCTTGATGCACGGTTGGAAAGTTGAAGTTGTGTTGTTCGTTTCAACCCTGTCAGTCTTTCACGAATGTAGTAGAAGACAGGGAATAGGTAATGTTTTACAAAGGAAGTAACCCTTTTGTACCCATACATTTATTGGAAGCACGGTAATTTTCCACAGGGTTGCTAAAACTGAGGCCTTGGTTGTTTGCACACCACCCCACATCACACTGTGATTTGTGGCAGTGGATTGATCTTTTACAAAAACCACTGATTTATAAAGCTGGTGAGTGAGAGTGGAGGTGGTCTTCCGCTGATAATCTTTCTTGCAATTACACGTATATCCAGAGAATTTCCTCTCTTCTGTCCTTTGAACTTACACAGGATATCGACACTGGCTGTTGTTCTGGATGGTGAGCAGTATGGTTTGAGTTTCCATCCATGACAGCGAGAGCATTGATGTAGGCTGTTGTTCTGAGAAGAGCAGACAGTAGGTTTGACTTCCAGTCCATGACAACTGGAGCATTGATGCAGGCCACTGGTCTGGATAGTGAGTAGTACGGTCAGGCTTTCCGTCCTTGAAGCTGGAGTACCGATGCAGTCTGTTGTTTTAATGATGAGCATTATGCTCTGATTTTTCTATCCATGATAGCAGGAGCGCTGATGCTGATTCTTGCACAGGATGGTGAGCAGTAAAGTTGATGTGTATGGACGGCAGCTGGAAAAATGACGTTCTCTGCTTCTCCATAGTGTGAACAGTATTGTGGCTGCTCTCTTTTGGTAAGGAATTCTCTGCACCACGGAGAACTTGATTAATAGCGATACTTGATGAGTGTGTGGGGAATATAGAAGAGTGTGAATCCAAACTGTAGCGAAGACATTTAGTTATCTTGAGGCTTGCTTCCTCTGTAATTCTTGTGATTTATTAGCCTGTTGTTCTGTAGAGAGTTAGGGTTGTTATGGCATTTGTGAATTACAGTGCGCTCAGTAATAAATGTTTAGCTTTATGTATTTTCTGACATGGTTGAATGGTCTAGGAATAATGTAACAAGTTTTGACATTCAACATTATGCTTGTTTACAGAGCTACATGCAATATACTTTGCAGGAGCAAGATGTCGATACTCATCCAAAGGTAAAATGCCTACTTACATATATGTACCCATAGTTTATGCAGGAAAGGATACATCCAGGGCAAGTCTGAAAGCTACAATCTGAAGTTTGCATTTAAAAAATAAATATTCTGGAACACCAAAAAGCACCTCTTGGCCATACGTCAGCTTGGAACGTACAAGACAAAGTGAAAGTTGTGTTAATACTTTAACATCTTGACTCCAATGTTGTTTGCTTCTTGCTTTTTAAGAAGTGAAACCTTTCCTGGTATTCGCAAATAGATATTCAATATGATAATTCCACGTCAATTTTGATGTATGGAATATGCCCCAAAATTTTACGACATGTTTGTGTTTTAGAACTTCGTCATTAATTTGTAACGTTGGCAGTATGGGTGGATCCACCCCATTATTAAAAATAATAACATTAGCCTTCTCAATGGATACAGATAACCCACTCACAGTAAGGCAGTCGCTGAGCTTATCACGTTCAAACCGATATATTTTTTCTATAGAAATTAAACTCTCTTTTAGACTTGTCTTTTTCATGTTTACTTTCATCCACATGCAGATGTCTTCAACATACTGAACAAGGTCAGCATTGCATGATAAACATTTAGGTAAATCATAAAGCATAATGTTAAATAAATGAGGAGCATTGATCAAACCCTGTAAGATGACCGTTCATGGAAATCTTAATGTGGAGTAAGTATTTCCAACTTTAACCTGTGTGCTTCTCTCTGACTGGAAATTCTAAACATAATAGTTAATTCATATTTCCCGACAATCCGATAGACTTAAGTGTATATGGCAATCTGTCATGCCACACACGATCGTATGCATTTTTATGTCGAAAAAGTGCTTAATATATTCTTTCTGATGTTTTATTTGTGTAGTGAGTTCAACCAAATGGTCAACAGCTGATCTGTCATTCTAAATCCTGCTTTATTTATTAGAATTAGTCCATTTTTGTCACAGCTATGTATAAATCTGAGTTTTTCTATTAGTTTTACAGTGTTAGAGGCCAGTGCAAGTGGTCTGTGATCATTTTCATTATCTTCGACTTCCCTGTTTTGATATTGGAACAACAATAAAATGTTTCCATATTCGTGGAATGATGCCCTGGACCTAACATTTCTCAAATAAATCGAGCAACAGCTTTACCCAGTTCTCAGGCAAATGTTTCAATAAACCATCAGAAAACGCGTCCATACCAACTGAAGTTTTCTTGGTACCAAGAGAAGAAGAAAATACTCTCTTTAAGCTCCTGCAAAGTAAGAGGAATATTCACTCCAAGGATCTTTACATATGTTCTTGTTGTCTCATATTCTCGAAAAGTTTGATGTTTTTTCTGATAGACTGTGTACCATACAACAAACACATCTACAAATGATTCAGCCTTTTCTGAATTATTTGGAAGTTCGTTGCCGTTAACTTTAATTGGACTGTGTGGTAATTTTATACCATTTTTCATATCACTGAATTCTTCTCTGTCATGGCAGCAAGGCTGACCAAGTACCTCATGGTAAACAAGTACTTGGATGTGTCAGTCCAGAAGGGTGGCATCCCAGGCGTGGCTGGCTGTGTAGAACACGCCACAATGATCTGGGACGCAATCCAAAGAGCAAAAAAACAGAAAAGAGAGACCTGGACGTAGTGTGGCAAATGCATATGGATCTGTACCCCATGAGACGATACAGTTGGCTCTTGAGATGCACCATGTGCCAAAGAACATCTTCGACATGCTCAAGAAGTACTTCAATGGCTGCTCAATGCGGTTCTCGACCAAGCAGTACACAACAGATTGGATCAACTTGGAATGGGAATTGCAATGGGCTATGCAATTTCCCCAATACTGTTGTGTTGGTAATAGAAGTCATCTTGAAAGCAGCAACAAGCAACGCAAGACGAACAGACCTTGGCGATGGATACAAGATGCCCCCCCCCCCCCCTCAAGGGCTTCATGGATGACACTACAGTGATTTCATCCAGAGAAGTCGAGACACTTCATGTGCTGGAGAGGCTGGACGACATAGTTGCCTCATCCAGAATGAAGTTCAGGCCCAAAGAAATCATGGAGTCTCTCACTGAGGAAAGGAAAAGTGGCCGAATCTGTGGTCTTCAGTGTTGCCAACCAGGCCATTCGAACAGTCACAGAAGAGCCAGTCAAGAGCCTTGAAAGATGGTATAATGATACCCTGAAAGACACACAAAGAGCAAAAGAAACCAAACAGATGTTGGAAGAAGGCTTGGAGACCATTGACTAGTGTGGGCTCCCTGGCAAATACAAGGTCTGGTGTCTGCAGTTCATGCTGATGCAAAGCCTCTGCCTCTGATGATAAACGATATCTGCACCAGCATAGTAGAGGCAATGGAAGCCAAAATCAACAAGTTCACAAGGGAATGGCTTTGGTGTCTCACCCTGTCTCACTGACATAGCGCTGTACTGTCACCAAGCACAGCTGAATCTACCACTGAAATCCATCCTGGAGGAATACAAAGCAGGGAAGATCAGACTTCAAAGCATGCTGGAGGATTCAGGAGACAAGGTGGTAGAAGCAATCAAGCCCCAGCTGAAGACAGGCAGAAAACGGAAAGTTCAAGAGGCGATGGATTCTGCAAAAGAAAGTCTCAAGATCAGAGAAATAACAGGACACACACAGACCAACAGACAAAGGACTGGGGTGACCAAAACTGAATGGTGGTCATGAGCCAAATGAAAAGCCAAAAGAGACATTATGATTCAAGAGATGAGAAAAGAAGACCAAAAAAGACTCCAAAAATCAGTAGAGCAGAGACTGCAGGGGCACGGACAACGTGGGAGAATGCACTCCAAAGAAGTCTCACTTGGAATGACATTTGGCACATGGCCCCTCTCAGGATCAGCTTCATTCTCAGATCTTCATATGACCTTCTGCCCTCAAATGCAAACCTGGTAAAGTGGGGGAAAAACAGACGATCCTGCATGCCCCCTCTGCCATGAAAAACCAAACAGTGGAGCATGTCCTAAGCTCATGTAAAGTAGCTCTGGCTCAAGGAGGGTACACATGGAGGCACAACCAAGTGCTCAAAAATTGCAGTCTGGGCTAGTACCAACACCACAAAAGGGAAAATGAGGACTCGAAAAGCACCCGCAACATTCTTCATGGCAGGAAGTAGCAAATCATGACCAAGAACAAGTACCACTCGGAACATGCAGGCAGAGTCTGCTGGATAGGGGCAGATGACTGGGAGTGCACTGCAGACCTCCCAGAATGAAAGAGTTACCCAGAGATCATCAGCAAGAGCAGCATGAGACCTGACATAGTAGTCCACTCTCAGTCAACCAAGCAGCTGATCATGATCGAGCTCACGGTGCCATATGAGAACAGAATGGAGGCAGCTCAAATCTACAAGACTGAAAAAGTATGCTGATCTGGCAAAAACAGCCTGAGGAGAGAAGGCTATCAGGTCAAAATCCTCACTGCAGAAATTGGAACTAAGAGATTTGTAGGAACGTCTGCATACAGCCTCATGAAACAGCTTTCAGTTGCAGGGAGGGGAAAAAACCAGAGCCTGAAAGCAATGGCAGAGAAGGGGCAAAGAGGTGTTCAAGTTGGATCTGGTCAAGAAGGAACAAAAGTGTTAGAGTGCGAGTCATTAAGTGGAAAATGAACATGTTCAGAGGGTCACGGGTTCGAAACCCCAGCCATGACTCGTCCCAACAAGGGAAAAAAAAGGGGGCAGCAGAGGGGACATCAGAGTCATGAGCGGGTGTGGGTCCCTGTTTGTCAGAATGTGGGCAAGAACTTTCGCTTGGCCTGAGATATTGTTCTATTACAAAAAAATAGTTTGCTTTGTCATGACAGATGATTTTGTTCCACATCGTCAAATAGCGTCGATATTTTTTCAAGGTATCATCTAC
>JADBJO010012076.1:0-2500 GCA_016801955.1 Conus betulinus
GTAGTAAGTGCTGGTCCGCTGCGTTGTGTGTGGTGGCAAGATCCGTGTTTTTCCGGCCGGTGACCTGCGTGCTGTCCACGCGCCGCTGCTGTTGCTGTTGCCTGGGGCTTTTCTTTTTCTTTGCTGCTTCTGCTGCTTGCTGCTCTGCTAGGCTGCTGCCGGCTGCGCTGGGGGCTGGCAACAGATGCGGCTGATTTGTGGAAGAACGAAGAGAGTGAGAGCTGTCAGCTCGGTGTCTGCTTGATGTACAGAGGGACAGGAGTCGCTTTTGCGGTTCTTGCAGATTTGACAGTTTTGGGGGAACAAAAAAGCTGTTTATAATGGTTGGATTAAACTAAAAAAAAAAAAAAAAAACCAAAAACAACCAAAAAAAACCAAAAAAAAAAAAAAAAAAAAAAACAAAACAAAAAAACACAAAAAAAAAAAACAAAAAAAAAACGTTTTGTGAGTCGAAGCATGTTCACGGGAACTAGACTGGTTTCTTCCACGCCCCCCGAAAGATCTATTTTGTGACCGTTATCTCTTTCTGAACGTACGCCCCTGAAAGTCTTTATACTGAGGGAGCGTGAGGAGGAATCTGTTTACGAAGCGTGCGAGTTCATAAAGCGGTTCACGATATAGAGTACGTCGTCTGGAACAGGAAATTGTGATCGGTGTGCAATGCCAAAGTGTGGAGCTTGTGTTGAAAAACAGATGGTACCTGGCTGGAATCTCCATGGTTGTGAGTGCAGTGAGATGGGAAGTTCGCTCAGCTGCATTAGCACAAAACTTAACTGTTGATAAGAGCCCAGCGGATGCTTAATGGTGTAAGGACTGACTGAGGACGAAAACAACAGCAACAACAACAACAACAACAACAACAACGAGAGGTGGACTGATCTGGGTTGAAGGGAACATGAAAAACCTGGACACGTGCTGTGGTGTGACCAGTGGGGTCAGACTGCTGGACAGCATTATGGCCACAACAGAGGTGTGAGAGTTGCCAGTGTCTGCAGGTCAGTAGCCCGTCCTTAGAAACATCCATCTGTAACACTGTCCTGACACCTCAGTTCTGTGACATCCACTCCTGTGACCCGCCCTGTCCTCAAACATCTGTCCTGTAACATTCTGTCCCGTGCCCATCTGTCCTGTGACACCCTGTCCTGAAACATCTGTCCTGTGACACCCTGTCCTGAAACATCTGTCCTGTGACACCCAGTACTGAAACATCTGTCCTGTCACACCCAATCCACTGAAACATCTGTCCTGTGACACCCTGTCCTGAAACATCTGTCCTGTGACACCCAGTGCTGAAACATCTGTCCTGTCACACCCAATCCACTGAAACATCTGTCCTGTCACACCAATCCACTGAAAACCCAATCCACTGAAACATCTGTCCTGTCACACCCAATCCACTGAAACATCTGTCCTGTCACACCTTGCTCCAGAACGTCCAGTCCTGACACATTTGACCTTTGACATCCTGTGTTATGTCACATTGTCCTGACACATTTGTCCTTTGACATCCTGTGTTATGACACATTGTCCTGACACATTTGTCCTTTGACATCCTGTGTTATGACACATTGTCCTGACACGTATGTCCTTTGACATCCTGTGTTATGACACATTGTCCTGACACATTTGTCCTTTGACATCCTGTGTTATGACACATTGTCCTGACACATTTGTCCTTTGACATCCTGTGTTATGACACATTGTCCTGACACATTTGTCCTTTGACATCCTGTGTTATGACACATTGTCCTGACACATTTGTCCTTTGACATCCTGTGTTATGACACATTGTCCTGACACATTTGTCCTTTGACATCCTGTGTTATGACACATTGTCCTGACACATTTGTCCTTTGACATCCTGTGTTATGACATCCTGTCTTGAAAATCTGCCCTTTGACATCCTGTCGTGTGACATTGTGTCCTCAAAACATCTACTCTGTGAAATCCGATCTTGTGACACCCTGTCTTCCAACATTTGACCTGTGACACCCATTCCTCAAACATCTGCTCTGTGAAATCCGATCATGTGACACCCTGTCTTTCCAACATTTGCCCTGTGACACCCATTCCTCAAACATCTGCTCTGTGAAATCCGATCAGGTGACACCCTGTCTTCCAACATTTGCCCTCTGACACCCATTCCTCAGATGTCTGCTCTGTGAAATCCGATCATGTGACACCCTGTCTTCCAACATTTGCCCTGTGACACCCATTCCTCAGATGTCTGCTCTGTGAAATCCGATCATGTTACACCCTGTCTTCCAACATTTGCCCTGTGACACCCATTCCTCAAACATCTGCTCTGTGACATTCTGTCCTGTGACATCGTGTTCTCAGACATCTGCCCCCCTGACATCTTGTCTTCGATCATCTGCCCTGTGACACCCTGAACTGTGACATCTTGTCCTTAAACATCTGTCTTATGATATCCTATTCTAAAACACATTGATGTCAAACATCTGCCCCTTGTGATACTGTGTCCTGTGACATCTGCTTA
>JADBJO010012076.1:10000-12930 GCA_016801955.1 Conus betulinus
AGCTGGGGCTAGTTAGATGGATGGTTGGCTAGCTACATAAGAAGTAGGTGAGTCGGGGCGGTCGTTGACAGAGTGGCGGGGTTGTTCCGTCGTGGTACCACCATCGGCCGGTCCATCAGTTGCTCGCTGACTGTGGGTTATCTATCGTTTGGTTGATGGGTTGTCTCCCTTAGGTCCGTCATGTAGCGGTCATCGGGACAGCTGGCCGCGGCCAGTGGAGTTAGCTAAAGTGTCCGTGGGTATGTTATGGAATTAGTGTACAGGTGAATAAATGGATTACAACAGTATGGGAGTGATTAAGAGAATCACTCTCTGTTTTGTCTGAGATGTGATGTGTGATGTGTGATGTGTGTGTGTGTGTGTGTGTGTGGTGTGTGTGTGTGGTGCGTGCGTGCGTTTGCGTGTGCGTGCGTGCGCGAGCGTGTGTGCGTTTCATGCATACGTGCGTCTCTCTCTCTCTCTCTCTCCGTCTCCTCTCTCTCTCTCTCTCTCTCTCTCTCTCTCTCTCTCCTCTCTCCTCCCTCCCCCCTCTCCCCTCCCTCTCTCTCCTCTTCTCTCTCTCTCTCACTCTCCTCTCCCTCTCTCCTCTCTCTCTCCTCTCTCTCTCTCTGTCCCCTCTCCTACCCTCCCTCCCCCTCTGTAAATGAGTGTGTGTGTGTGTGTGTGTGCTCTCTCGCCTTCACTCCCCCCTCCCCCTCTGTGTGAGTGTGTGTGTGTGTGTGTGTGTGTGTGTGTGTGTGCATGTGTGTATGCGAGTGTGCAGTGCGTGCGCGCGTGTGCATGTGATCTCAAATATTGAATTATTTTGTTCGTATCGAGGACTGTCATAAGAAACCGCGGCGTCTCTGTGTTTATGTGCGTGAGAGGGCGATGGTAGTTAATGATGGTGGTAAGTGTGTACATACGTGCATGTGTGCCTTCTTGTGTGAATGCGCACGTGTGTAATTGTATGTGTTTGTGTGTGCACGTGTGCGTGCGCGCGTGAGAAACACACACACACACACACACACACACACACACACACACACACACACTAACACGACACCACACCACACACACACCCACACACACACACACACACACACACACACACACACACACACACACACACACACACACCACACCACACCACACCACACACCACACACACACACACACACACACACACACACACGACACACACACACACACACACACACACACACACACACACACACAACCACACACACGCACACCACACACATACACACACACACACCACCCACACACACCACACCACACACACACACACACACACAAACACACACAGAGGGTTGGGACAGGGGAAAAGGGAGAGGGGGGGGGGGAATCAGACTGGGATGGATGTGGGAATGAGGAGGGACCTGGAATGTGGTGGGAGAAGGAGAGGAGGGAGGGGAACTAGAGTACCGTTGTAGGGACATATGAGGCGAAACAGGCGGCACCTGGATCAAACAAACAAACAACAAAAAAAAACACTGGGTCACGAGGAGTGGTGTGTGTGTTGTGTGTGTTGTGTGTGTGTGTGTGTGTGTGTATGCGTGTGTGTGTATGTGTGTGTATATATGTGTGTGTATATGTGTGTGTGTGTGTGCGTGCGTGCGTGCGTGCATGCGTTCGTGCGTGCGCGTGCGTGCGTCGTGTGTGTGTGTGTATGTTGTGTGTGTGTGTGTGTGTGTTGTGTGTGTGGACAGGGAGGATTGGTCTGGTTTTGTACTTGTGTGCGAAAGTGCATGTGTGAACTTTGTTGCAAAGCGCTTTGAGGTACTGGAAATTTTGATTTTACATTTAAAAAAAAAAAAAAAAGAAAAGAAAAAGAGGGAAAAGCCCCATTGTAGTGGTTCTGTATGATTTTTGCCCTTCTTAGTCTTTTTTTTTTTTTTTTCATTCCCTGGTTGTCTTCACTTGAAATATCGACATCGCTGAGAGCTGTACTTTTTAGATTTTGTTTGTACACCCGAGAGAGAGAGAGAGAGGAGAGAGAGAGAGAGAGAGAGAGAGAGAGAGAGAGAGAGAGAGAGAGAGAGAATCACGCCGATTTAAAAAAAAATTTCTGTGGCGGGCCCTAGACGTTGCACTGTTAGCCTTCTGTGTTAGTCATGCGAGAGGTCATCTTTGAAAATAGGAGCTGGTAAAGGCAGTTTGGCAATCGTTGCTTTTTTTTTTTTTATTGCGTGCGCACGCTTTTGTTTTGTTTGAGCTATTGAGAGAGAGAGAGAGAGAGAGAGAGGAGAGAGAGAGAGAGAGAGAGGAGCGAGAGAGAGAGAGAGAGAATGCATGCAAGCATAATAAAAAAAAAAACCACCCACACAGTAAGTAGAACCCTGTGCGAAGCCGTTTGATCATACTTGAGCGTGTGCACGTATGTGAGTATGTGCATGTATTGAGAGAGAGAGAGACAGAGACAGAGAGAGACAGACAGGCAGAGACAGAGACAGAGAGAGAGAGAGAGAGGAGAGAGAGCGGGATAGATCATATGCACGCAAGCATGTGCATGCAAGCATGTCAGAAAATAAACACGTTTGATCATATTTGAGCGCGTGCACGTATTTATATGTGTATGTATTGAGGAGAGAGAGAGAGACGAGAGAGAGAGAATGAATGAGTGCAGAGAGATGCATGTGTGTGTGTGTGTGTGTGTGTGGTGTGTGTGTGTGTGTGTGTGTGGTGTGTGAAATGCATTAGTGTTTTAATACATTATTGCACAGATGTGGCGAACTATTGTCCAGTGTGGATTCTTGGGTGTAGAATTCAATATTTTTTTCTCTTTCCCGTTCATGTCTGTTGTCAGCATGGATCTCTCTCTCCTCTCTCTCTCCTTCTCTCTCCATCTCTCTCGCTCATCTCTGTATACTGTATGAGGTCTGGTCCATCGTCTATCCAATTGTTCCATTTATCTATCTTATCTCTTC
>JADBJO010012076.1:20438-42938 GCA_016801955.1 Conus betulinus
CACTTGCTGAGGAATGGGTCTGTGCCACCAGAGGTCAGTCTCAAAACTTAACAACTCAACATTACTTTATGGAGAGCGAATGGAAAAATAATTCAAATTTTCTGAGTGACAGTTTCCCCAGATTCCGTAAAGGCTTTAATGACAAACACGACCTTCCCATGGAGAACTGAAAGGTGTTCCCTCTCCCAAAACAGTGACCCAGCAGAACTTGGAAAAACCCAAATCAACAATGAAAAAAGTCGTGTGTTTGGCACCCCTGAAACAAGTGGAAACATATGGCTGCAGACAGGTAAGCAGTTAGGAAGTGCCCAGAACTGCCAAAGCCTCAAAATTAATAAAGTGTGTATTTTGACACTGAAAGTGTAGCATTCCAAATTTAAGCAGAGCACTCCAATCCATTATCACCTAAGCTGTATCGAGAATTTTTTTTTTCCTTGAAAACTGTTGAAGCGACGTTCTCAATGTCTAAAAAGTCAGATAAACTACCAGTTAAGAGTTTAGTTTGTCTTTCACTTCGCACATCTGATGACGGGTTAAGAGTACAGAAATCTCATTAGTTATCATGTGGTTTTGACTTGACCTAATAAAAAAATCCATGCGACAAACTTTCAATAGTCTTCACTAATCTTTCATCTGCTTAGTCTCCTTACCAAATTTGCCGTTTTATTTTTTAGAAAAATAAGTCAACAGTCTAAGTGTGTGTACACTGTCTGGGTTCTGTGTTTAATCGTTGCTATGTGCATGAAGTTTTTTTTCGTTGTTGTCTTTTTTGGTGTATGTGTGTGTTTTTTTTCTTGCACAGCATTCTGTCACAAACTTTAGTAGTGTAGCAATGTCAACACATTCACTGCATGCTACACCAAAAGCATAGCACCGGGCATCTCTGGGTAGCACTCAGGGCAGATCACTAAGAGAGTCATTTAAGAGTGGATTATCGTCCATGTATTTTCACTGGCAACATAGTACCTGAGAGCAGGCATATGCCAAGTAAGATAATGGCACTCATGCAGTCAGGTAAATACTATGGTAATGGCACTCACGCAGTCTGGCAAATACTATGGGTAATGGCACTCATACAGTCAGGTACATACTATGGTAATGACACTCACACAGTCAGGTAAATTCAAGGTAAAAGTCAGCAACGACTGAGCGATAGGGGCGTGGGAAGAGGCAACCCACTGTCAGACCAACCTCTTACAGCTGAACACATGTGCACTTTACTGTCTCCCACTGTCAGTCCAATCTCTTACAGCTGAACACATGTGCACTTTACTGTCACACACTGTCAGACCAATCTCTTACAGCTGAACACATGTGTACTTTACTGTCACCCACTCTCAGACAAATCTCTTACAGCTGAACACATGTGTACTTTACTGTCACCCACTCTCTTAAAGCTGAACACATGTGTACTTTACTGTCACCCACTCTCTTACAGCTGAAACACATGTGTACTTTACTGTCACCCACTCTCAGACCAATCTCTTACAGCTGAACACATGTGTACGTTACTGTCACCCACTCTCTTACAGCTGAACACATGTGTACTTTACTGTCACCCACTCTCTTACAGCTGAACACATGTGTACTTTACTGTCTCCCACTGTCAGACCAATCTCTTACAGCTGAACACATGTGTACGTTACTGTCACCCACTCTCTTACAGCTGAACACATGTGTACTTTACTGTCACCCCCACTCTCTTACAGCTGAACACATGTGTACTTTACTGTCTCCCACTGTCAGATCAATCTCTTACAGCTGAACACATGTGCACTTCACTGTGCACAAACATAACTTTTTTTTATCAGAGAAAATGGTTCAAAAGACTTTGCTGATTTAGATCAACTCTTGGTTTTGAATGTTAATCTTGGTTTATAATGTATTTTGGAAAAAAACAAAATTGTAATCTGTCACAATCTTCAGGTCAAGTACCTTTTGCAGAGTCTAGTCGGCCTTGTCTTTGTCATCTTCAACACTCCACCTCCACCCTACTCCTGTTCTTCTCTCGCTTTCTCTCTCCCTCACACATTTTCATTTGTTTTTGTGTGCACGGTTTTTGTTGTTGTTGTTATTTTAGACCTTAGTTTCTGTTTCTGTAAAGGGCTTATGTTTAAGGGCAGGGAGGGGGGGGTCTTACTAGTAATCATCAACTGAACAATAATATTTGAATGTATTTACGGAATCTCCAGACATCAACGTAGATGAAGAGACTTTTTACATCAGACCTAACAAACAATTTCTATGCGGACGGAAGATTTACTGAACACTGCCTGCAAAGGTCTGGCACGCACTCTGTTGACCTGAAGACTTACCTGGGCTCCTTTGGCTTTGACTATTTCAATCACAGCTGTCCATTCTTCTCTCACCTGTCAGGAAGACAGTCACCACAATTCATTATCAGATCAACCAGTGTTGTGCTGACAGTACACACACAATACTTGGCAGCAATACGCTGACAGTACACACACTATATGGCAGCAGTACACTGACAGTACACACACTACATGGCAGCAATACGCTGACAGTACACACAATACATGGAAGCAATACGCTGACAGTACACACACACTACATGGCAGCAATACGCTGACAGTACACACAATACATGGCAGCAATACGCTGACAGTACACACAATACATGGCAGCAATACGCTGACAGTACACACAATACATGGCAGCAATACGCTGACAGTACACTCACTACATGGCAGCAATACACTGACAGTACATTCACTATATGGCAGCAATACACTGACAGTACACACAATACATGGCAGCAATACGCTGACAGTACACACACTACATGGCAGCAATACGCTGACAGTACACTCACTACATGGCAGCAATACACTGACAGTACATTCACTACATGGCAGCAATACGCTGACAGTACACACAATACATGGCAGCAATACACTGACATCTCACAATCGAAAGATCACCATGTAAAGATTCATATCTTTACAGTGTTTTTTTTTTTTTTCAAACAATTTTTTTAAACTTTTGTCTGTTACGTATTTCTCCCCTCCTCGCACACGCACACACACACACACACACACACACACACACACATACATACACACACACACATCCAGAGCTGTAAAACTTCTAAGAGTCTAATGATCTATGAGGTGTAGAGGGAAGTTAACAGAATTATGCTAGGTTCAGCATTCAATGCATGGCTCACAAAAAGTTTCATGTTAATCTTAAACATCAGCAAAACACAAAATTTACAATTTTTTATTTTTTATTTTATTTTTTTTCTTTTTTTTTGCTCAGACAAGTTTCAGCCCAGGGGAGTCTGCAAAGCCTTTCTCTCTCTCTCTCTCTCTCTTTTTTAAAAATAATCTGTTGTGATATAACAACAAATCTATTTTTAGTATAGTATGTGATCACCATGTTCACTGAAAGTAATCTAAACCTAACTGGCTGAAGTAATCAATGCAGGACTCACACAAAGAAATGGGTCCTTTACTTAAAAAATACTTGCTGGCATCACAGAACACCAAAGAAGCTACGTTTAGCATCAATTTATCACTGTACTTTAAACATAATCTCAAAAACATATTTTTCACACACAAAAAAAATGTCCACACCAAATTCAGGATTTTAGAAATAATTTTCATACCACTGAAAATTTCATCAAACATTTGGAAGGGTTGGCAGCTTTGCCTTCTCCATCTTGTGAACAGTCAAGACAGATCTGGTTAAAATAAATAAACAAATAAATAAGCAGCACAAAACATCACAAGCTTTACAGTAACATACCATCCTAATCCAATAATAAGAATCATAAAGCACAATATCAAACAGAATGCAACACTAACCATAACAGCATTATCCCATAAGGCACGAACAACAACAAAGCTAGCACATGTGTGTACCAATTAGTATTACTCACATCTTCAGTTATCTCTTTCACGGGTTGCACTGAATCAGACTGACTGGACAGCAATTTCTGTGCAGGGAAAACAATCATTCAATTCGTCAATCAGTCAGTCAGTCAGTCAATCAGGAAAACAATCATTCAATTCATCAATCAGGAAAACAATCATTCAATTCGTCAGTCAGTCAGTCAGTCAATCAGGAAAACAATCATTCAATTCGTCAATCAGTCAGTCAGTCAATCAGGAAAACAATCATTCAATTCATCAATCAGTCAATCAGGAAAACAATCATTCAATTCGTCAGTCAGTCAGTCAGTCAATCAGGAAGACAATAATTCAATTTGTCAGTCTGTCAGTCAATCAGGAAAACAATAATTCAACTGGTCAATCAGTCAGTCAGGAAAACAATAATTCAATTGGTCAGTCTGTCAGTCAATCAAACAATCAGAGTGTCCATGTGAAAAGCACTCTACAGAACATACAATCTGAGTCCACTCACGTTCTCTGGTGCATACGTTTGGTTGATTTTTCCTTTTCTGATAGCGTCAACACAGACACACAAAAGCATGCAGTGACAAGCAGACACAGGCCTCGACGTTACCTTTCTCTCACAGATACATACCAAATGCACACTCTCACCCTAACACCACATACATACACGCATGCGCGGACACACATACACACACACACAGATTCTCTCTCTCACACACACACACGCACACACACACAAATACACACACACACACACACACATACACACATGCACTCAAAACAAACACACATATACTCTCACTCACAAACACACACACACACACATACTCACTCACACACACACTCACTCTCTCTCTCTCACACACACACACACACACACACACACACACACACACACACACACACACACACACACACACACACACACACACACACACACACACTGACCTCCACAAACAGAGCCAGGTCTGTAAGCACTCTGATGTAGTTCAGCACTTGCTTGTCTTCCCCGAGACGTTTCTGCAAACATCATTAGGACTGCATTCTCACACTCTGGAAACTAGAATCTTTTATTTATCTGTTTATGGTCTTGATATCACAGAAAACTGAAACACAGTGAAGACAACTTCGAGCGCCATAACAGTTTTTTCAGGGGACAGTGACAACTCTAATTCTGAAAACGCAAACAGGCATTTCTGCTGTCCATTTCAACATGACATTGTTCTGACAGTGTCTGTAAAGTGACAGTTCCTTCCCCCCCCCCCCCTCTCTCTCCTTACTCTCCTGGGATGGTGATCCTTGTCCGCCATATCACCTTGAATGGGTGTGGACATTACACCTGACTGTCACAAACCAATCTCATACACAGGCTGTGGTGGAGGGCTGCTTATTCACACACACACTCCCGGCCACAGTCATCACTGGGTAGAGACGAGACCCCTCTTCTATCATTTCAGGATACTTGCCTGAAGATGGAGTATGGCTGCCTTATTGGCAAGATAAAAAAAAAAACGGTCATTACACACAAAATTCCACTGCCTGTCTATACAGGCAGTGTCTGCAGGAGTATTAGCCTGCATAAGCAGAAAGAAAGAAAGAATTTCAGGATACAGTAGAGACAATCTGCTACAACAAATCACTGTTCATTGAGGCAATTCTTTGCTCTATATGACCAAAACGCCAGAAGCTAAGTAAAACGCAGGAAATTGCAAGTGTTGCCAGATCAATGGTATGGACGACATGTGTGGGTATTTAGGAGACTAAACTGGCAAAACTGTTAATACACTTTCTTGGACTTAATAGTAGTAACAATATGAGCAAGGTTTTCCTTTTCTTATTTTTTTTTCTTTTATTTATAGTTTCCCTGTGCTAGCTATTGTGCTGAAACAGCAGAAATGAAGGTAGAACAATCAGTAAGCTACTATCAAGCCTCGCATCTTGTCACTGCTTCCTGATCACAACACAGATGACCGGCTGGTGGTTGGGCATATTCATGAAAGCCATGGTGATTTCATGGCGTTGGTAAACTGAGAAAGTCATCAGTGATACCTGCCTCATCTCCAGGCTTTCAAGGGTCTTTCTTCACCAGAAAACAAAACGGGTGACCATGCATGAGAACAACCTCCAATCGACAGAAACATACAGACCGGCGCCTCTGGTCCCCAGTGCAGGGATCATGAGAGGTCATGTGCCTGCTGGATCACAAGTAGCACCACTGAGCGGCGTCAAAATGACTCAAGAACAGGGCAGCGCCTCCTCTGGTGGGTTGCCTATGATGACCTGATACTGTTTACTCCCAGCAGACTGCTTGTGGTTGCACAGCTACAGGGTGACACTGAGTACGCCTACGAATAGGGCAGCTGGAACAGGCAGCGTGTGTGCCTCAACGCACTGTGGGGCCACCCCCTTCCACATCCCCAAACAATCATCAAACAAACCTGCACCCAACCTACCATCATCCCTTTTCGTTTTTTCTCTTTTGGTAACCATTCCAAATGAGCTGCGAAGTGAGGTGACTGCAGACAGAAATCTACACAATTCTTTAAACAAAATGAAGTACTGTATCCGCCAAACATGACGAAAATATGGGGTTTGACCTCTTAGGTCTTCCTCAGACCAGATAAACAACACTCAGGACAAGGAAAATGAAGAAGGAGCTTGTTCTTGTGATTCCGTTGTTCATGTTTGGCGGATACAGTGCTTAATTCTTTTCACAGATTAATTCCAAATAAGTTAAACAAACATCAAACGAAGCTGTGAGCCTTCACTGTACAACATGGATGAAACAAAGGCACCTTCACTATAATACAGCATGAACAAAACAAGGGCAGGTCACTCACCTTCACTGTACAGCACGAACAAAACAAGGGCAGGCCACTCACCTTCACTGTACAGCACGAACAAAACAAGGGCAGGTCACTCACCTTCACTGTACAGCACGAACAAAAAAGGGGCAGGTCACTCACCTTCACTATACGGCACGAACAAAACAAGGGCAGGTCACTCACTTTCACTGTACAGCAGAACAAAACAAGGACAGGTCACTCTCCTTCACTATACAGCATGAACAAAACAAGGGCAGGTCACTCACCTTCACTGTACAGCATGAACAAAACAAGAGCAGGTCATTTACCTTCACTATGCTGTATGAACAAACAAGGGCAGGTCACTCACCTGGCCTGGCGGAGAGAAGCTGCGTCAAGGTTTTGTAGAAGGTGGCCTGACACACATTGCGTGTGGCCGGGGAGAAGTCGGGGCTGACCTCATTGCACTGTCATCACACACACACACACTATAAATAACCTTCACTGAACACATGTCACCCTGTTTAACCTTTCACTGCAAAATCGTTTAATACTAACTGCTCTAAGTAACAGGCGTGCAATGATCATAATGATCACGATAATGGGACCAGTTTTCTCACAAAATCACCCTCGAGTCTAAGCCAAAAAAAAGGATAATATAAATCAAACCATAATTCATTTTGTCGCGCTGTTTTTTTTTTTTTTTTTTCCCAAGTGTCAAGCACTCTGATTAAGCGAACTGTTTCAGCCATGGTACCGTCACTATACTGCTGTTACAGAAAGATGAAGAATGTATCTTTCACTTGATCAGACAACCGACTTGACATAATTCTTGTGTTGCACAAAGTCTGGGTAATGTTGATGACTGGGAAATGTTGCTGAATGCTAACATTTGTCAGCTCTTCAAGAGATATCTGAAGAGATACAAAACCCAGCATTTCCTTCCACTCAACTGAACTGCTGAAGCACTGACTGAAAAAAAAAAAAGAAATATGTGAATCAAATTTCCCTAGGCACCCCTTTCTCTATGCATGATAAAGTAGCCTGCCTACCTATTCAGATTCTGATCAAGATTTTTTTTTTTTTTTTTTGTTTTTTTTTTTCACCTGTGAAGAAAAAGTGTCCATGGCTTGTGTGAACATGAGTATGCACATCCTGCATGCCACTGTCGACATCTGCCTCTTGCAAAGGTTATTGGACTGGCAGATGGGTGTGGTGACTGTGAGTGCGTGTGTGTGTGTGTGTGTGAGTCACAGAGGGATACATCTACCTGCATTTACCTGGGGAATGTCCTTCATTGCTTTGGACACTCTGAAAAACGTGTGGAGCAAGAGGAACTGCAGAACACGCCCAGTCAGCCCGCTGTGTTGCATCGTGGATGGATGGCCACCACCCGAAGCAAGGGCACCACATGATGCTTGAACTGTTCACTGCACACTTCTTCTGTCTCCCCCTTGTCCTCTCTGTACACACAGGCACAAAGCCATGAACACATGCATACACATACACACATTAACACACATATACACACTTTAAACAAAAAAAGCCAGTACATACACATTTAACAAGATGCAAAGCATATAAATGTACTCCCAGTGAAACTTGAATACAAGTACTTTCGGAGATATTCCATAAAGAAGAAAAACTGTTTTGGACCGTTACAGCCATTCAAAATGGCTATTCTGGTAAAATAAAACATCGGGCATCATCCGTGACCCACACTCAATTTTCAGAAAGATCAGCCCAGAAGTTTTGTCTGGAGCGAGTGGAACACATTTTGACCATGGACAGACACACACACAGACAGACAGACAGACAACATTTCTTCGTTCCCATTCAAAAGCACTCCCTGTTTTATAAGAACTGGGAGACAAAAACAGTACATGCACTGTATTGTTGCTTCAGTTTTGTCGCTCTGTGTTCAGGTGACATTGTACACAACTTGTTGCTTCAGTTTTGTCGCTCTGTGTACAGGTGACATTGTACACAACTTGTTGCTTCAGTTTTGTCGCTCTGTGTTCAGACGACATTGTACACAACTTGTTGCTTCAGTTTTTGTCGCTCTGTGTTCAGATGACATTGTACACGACTTGTTGCTCATCAAAGACAAACTTAAAAAAAAAAATCCAAGACGGAGGGTGCAGGTTTTCCATAACAACTCATAACTCTTTTAATTCCTTGAATCATGACGTACTGCTTGTGACCATTAGAGTTCCAGCAACATACGTTCTTTTTATTTTTCAGTGACTAAACTGGTAACCATTGTTGCCGAACTGAATGCAGGTCTAGAATGGCACACAGATAACGGAGAAAGACGCCCGACTTCTGGAAACGACCCGCTACTTACTGTGGCTGAAGATCTGCCCCGGCCCATCATGCAATCCATGCACAGGTGTGTAAAGTCCTCAGCCGCCTGGCCCTGCAGCTGTACACACAAAAACAACACACACACACACTGACTGACTGATTCATCCACCCATACCTGTGTGCCCTGCAGCTACACACACAACAAAACACACTGAGTGATTCATCCACCCACACCTGTGTGCCCTGCAGCTACACACACAAACAAACAAACACACTGACTGATTCATCCACCCATTCCTGTGTGCCCTGCAGCTACACACACACACAAACAACAAACACACTGACTGATTCATCCACCCGTACCTGTGTGCCCTGCAGCTACACACACAAACAAACAAACACACTGAGTGATTCATGCACCCACACCTGTGTGCCCTGCAGCTACACACGCAAACAAACAAAACACACTGACTGATTCATCCACCCGTACCTGTGTGCCCTGCATCTACACAAACAAACAAAACACACTGAGTGATTCATCCACCCACACCTGTGTGCCCTGCAGCTACACACACACAAACAAACAAACACACTGACCTATTCATGCACCCACACCTGTGTGCCCTGCAGCTACACAAACAAACAAAACACACTGACCCTATTCATGCACCCACACCTGTGTGCCCTGCAGCTACGCAAACAAACAAACAAACACACTGACCTATTCATCCACCCACACCTGTGTAAAAAGCTTCACGGGCAGTCTCTGTGGCTCAAACCAAACACAAACAAAATCCCCCACACCACACACACACACACACACACACAACAGTGTCAAGCCTTCTGCACCCTGGCCCCACATCCAAACAAACAAAATAAGACTAAGGAACAAACAAGTAAATATATCAATTTACCTATAAACATCTGAATGCATTCTCCTTAGTACGGCCCTCCAGCTGAAAACCCTACAACTCAAGTCCAAAGGTCATTAAAAAAAACAACAAAAAACCCCTCCCCCCCCCCCCCCCCCCCCCCCCCCCCCAACCAAACAAAAAATAACACTGATTGGGAACCATCCTTGAAAACTTCCTGTTTGATCCACAGAACGTCTTTTCACCATCTAAGAGCAAAGGGTCAGAGCACTTTCAGAGCAAAGGGTCAGAGCACTCTGAGAGCTAAGGGTCAGAGCACTCTGAGAGCAAAGGGTCAGAGCACTCTGAGAGCAAAGGGTCAGAGCACTCACTTTGCCGATGTGAGCAAAGGTAAGAGCACTCTAAGAGAGAAAAGGGTCAGAGCACTCACATTGCCGATGATGGCAGAGATGCAGCTGGAGCGTAAAAACTCGTAAGACTTGAGTCGCTGGCATGTCTGGAGAAAGCCCTTCACAATGTCAAGGACACCGCTTCCTTCTGTCTCTTTCTTGCACATGTCTGCCAGTAGCGTCTCCTGTAATGGGACATAATATACACGGTGATAATTCTTATGCACAAACATGCTTCTCTGATGCATGAAAGTCCTCTGACACACTGGAAATCAGTCCAGTGCATCACTAACACGCACCAAAATTTACAGCGACGCATTTATTTTCTCCTGTAACTCCGAGCAGCGCATCACGTAAAAGCACTTTAATCCGATCCGCCTCGATCGAAGTTCATAAAAAAAAAAACTAACTTTCCTCGACATTTCAGAATAATCTGAATCAAAGAACAACCTCCGTTTTAGAACTCTTCCTTGCTGAAAACCAACAGGAGTCATCAAATTAGACAACCCAAGTCTATGACTGGACCACAAGATGACGTGACTCAACCATGCGTGAACAGCATAGAAAACTGCATGTAATTCAGCTATTCAGAATCAAAATCGACGGTTCATCTGTGGCTTGCAAGTGATCATCCAGCAAATGGAACCAACGTCAGGCAATTTATGCAACACGACCAGTTCAGATAATCAAAAAATGGCTCCATTATGGACGAAGGAATGTGTAGCACACACAGCGCAGAGTGGCCAGACTGCACAGTTTTGTGAAAGGTTCCACAAATTTTCATCACTCATATCTTGTTTGTTACCAGGCTCCCAATGATCATCGCAAGGCAAACTAGAATATGGTCAATTAATAAAATGATTTAGTACTGACGTAATTGGTTCACGTTGTATAAATTCTGTGATGAAAATCGCAGAGGACATCCACATATCAAGTTTCACTGTTAAAATCCTGATAATGTCGGTGTTCACACTTATTCACTTTAGTTAACACTTTACTAACACTGGAGCACGAATCTAAGTAAATAATGTTTTCTATAATCCAGAGTTTTTATCAACTTTGTTAATAGCACCTCTTATCCATTTATGTTTAATTCTTTCTCTGTGTTTTTATGTGTGTGAGCCAATAAGAATGCGTGCATGATTGTGTGCTTGAATGCACATGTGCATGCATGCGTGTGCGTGCGTGCACATGTGGTTTTCTGCACATTTACAAGCAGTTAAAGTGTGACCCCCCAAATATTTCTGTGACCCCCCCTGAGAATTTGAAACAAGTTTTTCACACCAAGTCTGACCCCCTAATTTCTGGGAAATCATTATCACTGAATATGGTGTAAACCATTACCATAAAAGATTACTCTTAGCTCACATTAACTGAAGATTTTCTTCTAACACAATGTCTCACTCTAAGAGTCTGATTACACTCTGTGCAGCTGTATGGATAAAAAAAAAAAAAAAAAACCTAAGAAAAAAAGGTCAGTCACAATATGATGTCCACGCTTATAAAGGTCCATCCAATAAACTTACAGCTTTGCTGCAGACGTCTGCCAGCTGCTCATCCTTCTTTTCCGCTGTCTTGCACATGACATTGGCTACAGCAGGAAACAGCATCATCTGCTGACCTGCGACACACAACAACAACAACAACAGAGAAATTAGAAAATAAAATGATACAAGGTTCACCATTTTCTTTCATCATTCTTCAGTACACACGAGCTCCAGTCCAGGAAAAACTACACAGCTCATTCTCCTGACTGCACAGTTCTTCCCTGGAAACCAAAGGTCTTGTATTTCTCTGAAAAAATTGCTTTGAAACAGGCAAGACGGCAGAGCGATGGCGGATTTAACATGAGTGTGTTTATACGGCAAAAGAAGCAATACCATTATGAACATTTCATCCAATTCTTCCCCGTGCATTCCCTGATGGGGCAGTAGAGACATTCTAAAACAGAGCAAATGTATTGTTCGCTCTTTTTCCTCGGAACAATTTGTGGGCATAATTCTACCAGAATGTTTCAGAAGTACATGATAAACTTTACAGTCATGTACGTATTGGTTGCTTTGGTCACCTTGTGTAAATCTGTTGAATTTTTTTAATAGAGATTCAAGTTTTTTTTTTTTTTTTTTTACATCTCTATTGATTTAAATGGATGAGACTCAATTTCGTGAGTCAAATCATCTCATCTGGAGCCTACAGCACGCTCACCATGAGCAGGAGCTGGCCTGGGTTAAGAAGACCCACAAGTAAAGGGTTCTGTGAGGACCTGAACCCCCAACCTCCCAACCCCAGTTCCATGATGATCAACGCTGCACCAGGGCCACGGATTCAGTTTTCAAAGCATATAAAAGATTCAGGAAACTATACAAAAGTAACAAATTAACAAGTTACTTGATTATGACTTGTACATACATATACACATACATATATGTTGTGTGTGTGCATGAGTGTGTGTGTGTGTGTGTGTGTGTGTGTGTGTTTGTGTGTATGTGGGGGTGTGTATATGTGTGCATGCATGCCCGCATGTCTGCCTGCAAAAATTTTTTGTACACACACTGTATACATGAACATGCATTCTTTGCACACACACACACACACATGGGCACATGCTCACAGAACTCGACATTACGTACACATTCATCTGAATGGATGCCCACCATGTTCTCTTTCACTGAATTTACCAAATGGCGGTGATGCATAGACCTGCGCTTCTTGAGATGAAAAACCACATTTCACTCATAAACAAGCAAATAAACAAAAAAACAACCCCCTCACCATACTGAGGTCTGCAGAATGTTCCAGAAGCTGGCAGAAGAGAGACATGGCCACCTGCTTGCGAGGCACTGTGGACGCCAGGAGAGGATCTGGCGAAAATCACAAGGAAATTGGTTTCAAAGGGAGGCAACTAGCCTTGAGGCAAGGCAAGGTAATGTTGCCTACAGCCCAGCCGACTATAAAGGGCCACATCAGGGCTGTCACCGCGTTGAAGTCAACTCACAAGTCATTCATCCATACAACTCTTTAAAATACATTTTCTAAAAACCCACCCAAAACATTGTTAAAAATCTTTCCACTGTAAAATCTCAGATCAGATGAAAAATGTTTAATCTCTTTCAAAAATTCAAAGATCACACCAGGTGGAAAACATCTCTGAAGAAGGTTTTCATGGAATCTGCTCTAAAGTGTTTATGTCTCACATCATGCAAGTCCCAACACTCTAAAAGAACATGTTTGACTGCAAGTGGAAATCGGAACAAACTTAAAAGAAAAATGACTGTTTCTTTGCGCCCAATTTGAGAAGATGAGTGATTGTTCATTCTTCACTTATTATGTGAAAATTACTGTTCCTTTGCACCCAGTTTGAGTAGGTAAATGATTGTTCGTTTTTCATTTCCACTGATTTGAATGTTTTTTTTTTGTTTATTTTTGTTTTTTTTTTCTCCCAAATTTTATTCAATTAATATGAGAGCTTACATGTGCGCAGAAAGAAGACAGCGTGCGGAGATGTTCACACATTCATAGTAATTCATAATAAATTGTAATATAAAGCCTAATATCTATTCAGTTCTTCTTTGTAGCCTAGCTGACAATGAGAGGTCAAATTGGCAGTTTCATCTTGTCATAATCAAATTCTTACAATGTTAAGATGAAAAAAAAAAAAAAAATGCAAACACTGCTTTATATTCTTTCCCTTCAAATGAGCACTGTGTTGAATGTTGTTTGTCTTGCCTGGAAAAGACCAAAGAGGTTGAAACATGTCATGTTTCGTTTTGTAATAAAATTAGTCAACAAAGGAAACTTATCTCTAAATTCTATCCTAACCAGCAGAATTATTCACACAGTATTGCATGGCAGAAGTTTACTGCCATTTTCAACCAGGAAGGTCTCCGTGGCAGCATACTCACATGGCCATACTTAGAGGCAGGGAGACAACACATGCAGCAGTGTGGTCGCCCCTTTCACTGTCAGACCCATTTTCTGCTCTTGACATTGCCACACACACATGCAGCTGCAAACCATCCTTTTCAGAATCTTAACGCAGATGGCTCTCATTCATTTATTCTTTTCACAAAAGTTTGTATAAATTTCATCCGACATATTTTTGTACAAAAACATGCTGATGAAAATGGCCAATGTTGTAATGTAGGCTTTTTTTTTCCATTAAGACTCCGTTTCAAAAGAGTTTGACAAACCTGGTTTCAGCCTATGGTTGAGGCACAACACAATGAAATAAGCTGAAAAATGTTTCCAGCAGTCGAGAGAATGACTGCCTGACACATACATACTGCCTGACACTTACAAAGTAGTCTGTGACATCAGCTTTAACGAGCACACTTAATTAGGGGGGGGCACTTACTACTTCCAACCTTTGTCCAGAAACCATTCCATCCCTCTGTGTCGTCCTTCTTCTGGGTCACTTCTCGGGAAATCGCTTCCACCAATGCCGGTTGTAGCTGTGGTGTTTCTACGCTCCTCTGATGTACAAAACATTATTCCACAACTTGATCATCACATACTCAGCAACAGCTTTGCTCTCTCGGTTGTCAGCTGACAGCCCAAGACAGCATCAAGAGGCTCGGTCAAAGGAAACACAAAACAAACCAGAACTGAACATGCTTATCACAGATCTACATCCTAAAGCTCCAGTCACATCAAATGAGGTCAAAATATGCTGTGCGCACACACACACACACACACACACACACTGTCTGTATAATCTCTCTCTCTCTCTCTCTCTCTCTCTCTCTCTCTGTCTATCTCTCTCTATCTCTCTCTGTCTGTCTCTCTCTCTCTGTCTGTCTATATGAGTATCTCTATCTCTCTGTCTGTCTGTCTCTCTCTCCCAGTTCCCTGTCTCTCCTCTTCCTCTTTAAAGTGAAGCCTTCCCAGGATCAAGATTTTTCTGGAATATTTTCTCTTTCTCTGAAATAGATTTGCTTCCCAACAAAAGTACCTCCAAGAAAGACCCAACCTACAGGATCATGTCTATGGGTCTTTACTGACAGGTTACACTGTGCAACAGATGCAGCATATATACATATATATGTGTGGTGTGTGTATGTGTGTGTGTGTGTGTGTGTGTGTGTGTGTGTGTGTGTGTGTGTGTGTGTTCACATCGTCTTGGCATCAAATAACAACAAAAGTAGCACATATTCTTTGTCCTGTTGCTCTTCATACAGTCTGAATGATCTTCAACATTCTTTCAAAATTCCTCCTCCCACCCCCACCCCCCCCCCCCCCCCCCCCCCCCCCTCCATCCCCACCCCTCCTTCCTCTCCTGTCTTCCCATCAGATCCTGCGCTGACCATGTGCAGCAGATTGGGGTGGGCAGTTGTTGTGTCTGTGATCTCCAGAAGCAGAGTGATAATAACTTAACAAACAAGGAGGATAACTTGAGGGTAACTCTAGCTCCCATGAGAGAATCACATGCCCAAATCAAACGTTTGGAGTTTGGGGCGCATTGCTATCTCATCACGGGAACAAGTATTATCCTTCCAATTTTTTATTCATTGTTCTCTGCCTTATCCAAGATTCCCATTCAAAATAAGAATGTGCAAAGAAAAACGCAGTGAAATACATGGACCACAGTCCTGAAAGGAGCTTACCCTCAGAAGGTGCAGGAGCGGCTCAAAGTTCTTCTTGCCCACAACCTTGGATGCCCCCCAGTGGCTCTGTAGGAACTCCTTACTCACCAAAGTCTGATTTCAACAACAACAAAAACCACAGAAAGGAGGGTTTTTTTTTTCTTTTCTTTTTCAATTTAATACATCAACTGAGGGCTTTGTTTTCCTCCTTAAAACTTAGCCTGTCACAACTTACTTTTTGCCAGGTTAGAGAGCAGTTGACTTAAAAGACATGTTTAATTAGAAAAAAAAAAAAAAACATTCAAGAGAGATCAAGCTCCCCTACAATTTATCTCATTTTTGTCTTTTTTGTTTTTGCCAGTCAGTCTACACAGCGGACACACTGATAGCGTACAGTATAATTTCTTTGTCACAACTAATATCTCTCTGTGAATATTAGGGCCGCTCTCTCTGTTACCATAACACAGTGCTATCAACACACAGTTTTTCTCCACCCTCAGAGCTACCAAAAAGCCTAAAAAAAAAAAAAAAAGAACACCAAAGGAAGCATTTTGATGTTTTGAATGTAGCAATCCAAATTCAAGCATGTCCGTTATATGCAGTATCATGATTCAGATTCAAAAACACTTAATAACAGCACTGGAAACAAAACCCTGCTCCTGCTCCTGCCCACATGGTAAGGAACAAGCCTACAACAACAAAAAGACCACACAAACAAAAAAACTGACTTACACCTATGTGTAATCAACGAATGGCCTCTTCCTCACCTTATCTTTGCGTCGACAGGCCAGAAGCAGGAGAAACCTATCAGAAGAACACGCCTCCCATCCTTTTTCCAGGTCAGCTCGCAAGTGCGGCCACACAGATTCCGTCAGCTGCTCTGAGCTCACTTTGTCGATCAGGTCCACCAGAGTTTGAGTGCAGAGGGGGCGAATGTAACTCTTCTTCTCCGCCACCGACGTCAGCTCACTTACCACTGTGTTCAAATGTTCTGACTGTGGGGAAACAAGAAAACAACGTTGATTTGCGAGACATGATTTGCATAAACATGCAATGCAACTTTCTTGCCTGGACATGCATGCGTGCATGCGCTGGCCTTCACCATCAATAACAGTGCATGTCATCTCTAAACGTTCACTTTTCTCTTCTTTGGTTTAGTTTCATTTCCATAGGAGATTCTCACTCATATAAACTGGACTGAATGGAGGTGAAGGAGGGGAAGTGCCCATCGCTCTGTTCTTGCAGTTTTGCTTGGCTTTTTTTGTTATGATGCAATATTTTGGCCATCAGGGTTCTTCAGAAAGATTGTTTTCATTTTGTTGTTTCGTTGGATTTTTGTGAACTTTTTGTTCTGTTTGTTTTTGTTTGTGAGTTTTTTTTTTTTTCGTTTTTTTGTTTTGTTTTGTTTTTTTTTTAAGGGTAAAGTTGGTAGAGAGGCAGTCATGTACAGAAAGGAGGAGGAACTTGATGGGTGAGAGGAGGAGTGGATAGAGGCAGGAGATCACATTCCTCTTATCGTTGCAAAGTGTGTGACTACGTCAGTTCAAACTACGAAGATCACCCACCTTCAGCTTTCCTCTCCGACTGCACCAAACTTCCATAGGCAAACACTCGGCCCATCAGTTTGTTGCCAGTCTCCTGAAAACAGCAAAACAGAAAGACTGAGTGACATGTCCCCTGCAGAATCAAAGGGGAACCTCTTTCATTACGATAAGTTATAGCAATGGAAGCATCTTTTTTAGTTTTGTGTGTGTGTGTGTGTGTGTGTGTGTGTGTGTGTGTGTGTGTGTGTGTGTGTGTGTGTGTGTGTGTTTGTGTGTAGGTCTTGGTAATGGCAGATTATTCTATTCGTTTGAAAGAGAGAGAGAGAGAGAGTGTGTTGTGTGTGTGTGTGTGCATGTGTGTGTGTGTGTGTGTGCGCGCGTGTGTGCGAGTGTGCGTGCATGTGTGCATGCCAGTGTGTTTGTGTTTTGTGTATGTGTGTGTGTGTACGTGTGTGTGTGTGCATGCATGTGAGCATGTGCATATTTGTGAGTGTGTATGTGTGTGTGAGTGCGTATTTGTGTGTGCGAGCACCGTGTCTGTATGTGCATGTGTGTGTGTGCGTGTGTGTGTGTGTGTGTGTGTGTGTGTGTGTGTGTGTGTGTGTGTGTGTGTGTGTGTGTGTGTGTGTGCATGTGTGTGTGTGCACGCACGCGAGCATGCTTGCTTGCATGTGTGCATGTGTGTGTAAGTATGTGTATGTATATGTGTGTGTGTCATAAGTCTGCACAAAATAATACTTTGATGAAACTAAAATTGTTTGAATGCCTTGGTCTGTCTTAAAGATTTCAACGCAATGTCTCTTTTACTGGTTTCAGCACTACTAATAATAATACCCTTACACACCCCAAGATACATAATTTAAGATTTTGTTACAGATACAAACCAATGACCAGGGTACTTACTGATTTGGGATCATGAGCAGACACTTTCAGTTCCTCACCCACAGTCTCCAACACCACTTTCACCTTGATATCTTTTATGGCTCGAAGCAACTGAAAAAAGTATCATCCACATCATTCATTAACACTAATATTACCACACTGGGCATTCATTTGTCCTAATCCACCTCTACTGGATGCTCTAAGTTGATATGGGTATGGACTGACAAAAGAAGAAAAACAAGTTTTTTTTGTTTTAGTCAGTTAAAGACTTTCCCTCTAGTTAATCTTTTCATACAGATGGGTTAACAAATGATAAATCCTTCTCAATACCACACAACAGCTCTTTGACAACAAGGAACTCCTGAGATCTTGTAGCATGTTTATAACCAACAGACCATCACTGTTCACAAGACCATTGAAGACTGAAACGCACACACACACACACCTAACACACACATATATACGCACACAATTCTAAACCAGCAGCAAATGATTGATTAAATTCTTAAAAATCAAGTCTTCAAATAACATCAAACAAACTGAAACAGAAGACAGTTGTGTTCAGAAGCAACTTTCTACAAGGTTCTAATCAGATGTTTATCATCCAAATCATTAAAAACAAAGTAATCATTAGATGATACTAATTCTTATCTCACTCAAAGTTTTGACAAAGGTGAAATTGAGAAGATCACCAGAAGTATCAAGCCTTCAATTGCATATATATGATCAGTAATATGTCCCTTACACAGACATTTTAATGTTACCGTGGCACAGAATAACTAACTCAGCTGTGTTACCTTTGTGAGAGCAACTGCATATATCCGACTCGAGCAAACTTGCGAGTGGATGACAAGCCTCGAATCAATCGCTGGAGACAATAGCTCTGCTGTGACAAGGCAGTCTCTGGATCCTGGAAACAATCATAACTCTGAATTTATTTAGTAGAATTTATCAGCACATATACAGTTCTACTCAGTTAAAACTACTCAGTTAAAACACACACACACACACACACACACACACACACACACACACACACACACACACACACACACACACACACAATCCAGTAACAAACAAATTATTACAGCAGGTTGGTGAGCACTGCATTTCTCAAAATATAATTCTCTTTATCACACCAAGACCTCAGCCATCAGATAACGCTTGCACAATTTTTCATAACAGACTCATGGGGGTCAAGGAAATCAATAGCGCTCTCTCTCTCTCTCTCTCTCTTGTCATGTGCAACACAGTAGAGGTATAAAGTCAAGTCCAGTCCTTGTAACTGACTCAGGACTTCTTCTGTCCAACAGAACCAAGAATGATAAACTCTGACTAACAGGGAATCACTATGGGCTACATGCCAATCCATCTTTTTCCATGTGACTGTGACAGTGTGCGTCATGGTGCCTTATAAACATGGAGACAGGTTCCTCTCTGCCAACAGTGACTTAAGTTACTGACAGGTCTACAGCTTGACTCAGTCATCTATGTTTTCTGATTCTTTTGTTCCAGGAGATTTTTTTATTTCTCTTATTCATGGTCTCCTTGTTCAAAGCCCCTCAGATAACATTACAACCATTAATAGAGCCTCTTCTAATTCCATCAACTGTTTAGGTTGAGATCATTGAACTTTGAAGTATGTGAACTTGGCATGTTGGTAGAACATTTGTGGTGTTTCCTACAATTCTAATCAAATTCACTCTGAAAACATGACAGAGTACGTTTGAAGGCCAGTGAGTGTTGAAAGTAATGGTCCTAAACTTGAAGTTTGCCCTTCCTTTCTTTCTTTCTTTATGTCCTAACCTCAAATTAAATCAAATTCAAGTGAAAATTCATTGTCTCATAATGTTAGGGAGCCCAACATCCACACAACTGTTAAGAGAGCAACAAGAACACTAATTTTTTTCAGAAGAACTCTAAAATACATACATAATGAGTGAATGATGGGCTTACAGGATGTTTGTCAGACTAATACTTGAGTATGCTTGCTCGGGACTAGCATATTAAGAGCTTCGAGGATGTCCATTGCTGAGCCACAAGATGGGTGTGTTAGAAATGCAGAAGCTTTCCAAGTGTGGATGACATGCTGTCAAGCTTGGAGTTGGAAGTTGGAGTGGCCTTTACTGCTGTTGGGAGACAAAGGGCATGCCTTAAAAACTTTCACAAGTTTCTCTCTAGATAGCCACTAGGCACTACCCTCCTTCCAAAATCCGTGCAGACATCATGCCTGCCGTACCAGCTCCCAGTCCTACCTTGCTCACTCCTGCAGAAAAGAATACCAGACAAGATTTTTTTTTCCTCACGCATTTGTGCTCCCAGAGGAGGTGATATCTACATCCTCTGTCGAGTCGCTTCAACATCAAACCTAAAAAAAACTCCTCCCCCCCTGCCCACCTCCTAATTATTGTGTTCCATTATTCGTAGGGTACGGCATTTTATGGGTCTGGGCATGGCTCTTGGCCGTGTCTATGGCTGGGCTTGGGCTTCATTTAAATTATACGGTGCTCCATTTAAATATGGTGCCCACTTTTCAGACCTCCCCCTAGGCCCCCCCCCCCCCCCTTTTTTTTTTTTCCTTTTCTTTTCATAAGCTGACGATCCTAGCAGCATTTGAACTACTGTTAAATCTGGAAACCCCCTCCTATAGTGGCAGAATCTTCAAGTCAATGAAGGTGGGCACACAAAGAAAAAGAAGAAGAAGAATGTACAGCATGCCAACAGCTCCACATGTAGCTGCACTTTCTTATAAAAACAGTTGTCTAGCTTTGGTTCTGCTTATGTTTTAACATTAATTTTATTTGTTTTGTCTCTGTTTTCGCCTTCTCATGTGTGAAGTAATCTTCGTCATGCCATCGGGGCCAGAATAGCTCAGGTGGCAGAGTGGTGGATTCGTGATCCTGAGGTTATGAGTTCGAATTTCGGTACAGGGGATTTTTCCCTCGGAGTTAACATTGGTTCTGACTCCATTCCCCACACAGTCCTTCAAATGAGACTATAAACCGAGGTTCCGTGTGTGAACGCACGCACATCTTGCACGTGTACACGTAAAATCCCATCACCAACTTTCGGAAGACAAGGCCAGTTTGGCCGTTGGTATGGTAGACACGTTACACATAGCATGCACCTTCCCCGAAGTTGGAGTATGGCTGCCTTAATGGCGGGATAAAAAAAAAAAAAAAAAAAAAAAAAACGGTCATAGACACAAAAGTGTCAGAATCTTCAACTCTGGGAAAGAAGAGAAGATCAACATTGGCTTACCTTCGATTTGTTCTCCAGAATCAGCTGACAGAGCTTTTGTGCGGCAGTGACACGCGCATCATCACTACCTTCTGCTAATGTCCCAAATAGATCAAGTATTATTTTGTCTATTTTGTGAATTTTCTTTTGCTTTTTGCCGGGTTCATCGTGTGACTGTTTTGAAGCCATCGTAAACCATGTGGACAGGAAACCTTTGGCCGCATTTCCGGTTCCTAAGAAAGAGCACTCTTGTCAAGGTCACGAAAATTCCCATCCATGAATGCAAAATTACCCAATGTTATGTCGATGCATGTTGACAACGCAACCATTGCTTTCATATGCGCGATTAATTAAGACACAATGTGTTCTTGATTATGAGGCATTCTGCATAAATCAAAAATACTAATGCACATCCAACCATACTAATGCACATGGCTGCAAATCAAATTTGCGCCCACTTCGAGGAGATACGTGGCTGTTCGTTCTTCGTTTTCGTTGTTCCGAATGTTGTTTGTCTTGTCTGATCTCGAAACGTGTCGTGCTTGTCTTGTAATTTGTTTTTTGCTGTTGTTGTTGTTGCTGCTGCTGTTTTTCATTCGGCGGCAAAGTATTTTTTTTTCTTTCAAGTTTGTTTCAGTTTCCGCCAGCGGTCACCTCACTTTGAAACAAAAAAATATTAGATTTGACAACTTTGTCAGCAAGTGCAGACATTCAGAAATATCGTCAATGTTCACACTAAACATAGGCATGGGGGGGGGGGGGGGGGGGGGGGGGGGGGGGGGGGGGGGGGGTCTGATCATTTAATGAACAGAAGAAAACATTTAGAAATAGGAATTACGTTCATGTAAGCTAGGTTATGTTCGTATTGAGAACATTTCTGGACGCACTGAATATATACTTACTCCCAGCGATTCGATCATGAGTTGAACGGTATATATATATATATATAGATAGATAGATAGATAGATATTCATAGGTGTCAACCTATACGGTTTTCCC
>JADBJO010012076.1:47938-60397 GCA_016801955.1 Conus betulinus
AGATGAAGGCGAATAGTGGGGAAAGCGAGGCACAATACTTATCCTCTTCCCTTTGCGTCTTCGAACAGCAGATGTCACACAATTCAAACTTCAGTTTGGGTATTAGAGTTTTCCACAGTTTTCCAAGGTGTTCACTATGCTTTGTGTGTGTGTGTATGTGTGTGTGTGTAATATCCTGAACAATTAAGTAGTGGGGGAAACCAAGTGCAGGTTAACAATTCTTCCATCATTATAGTAATGATTTGGCAAAGATTAGAAATTGAGAGGGGAAAAAATTAAGATGAAGTAATGGGAAAATGTATAATATGAAAACCCTTTCACTAGCTGCATGAGGAAACTATCGCAATCCCTCTCGAAGGCAGATAGATCATGTATCGCCTGCTCCGAGGCCTTTCGTCCGCTGAATCGGACTCATCAGGGAGACACAGCTGATTGTGCTCTTGGCGTATATATACATATATATATATATATATTTGTATATCCTTTCTAGTCGGTGGGATGGGGTTGGATCAGTTCAAGAATGGAACAACATGGCGATTTGTCCGACAGTGATGATGGGTGTAGATGGAGGGGCATGGGAAGAGGGTCAAGGAGGGGACGGGGGGGGAGCAGTTTGAATACACAGTCAGAGCCGATTGTAACAAAGTCGGTTGCCGGCGTTAACAAAGCCCTGCTGTACCAACTTTCCCCCCAGCCCAAACCTTTTATTTGACCGCACTGATGAAATGAAAACCGCTATCAAACTGTTTTTTTTTGCTTTCCCAGATCCCAACTGATATTGTATTCTGGGTATATTGAAATTTATGGGACACTGATGCATCTCATCGAGTTATCTGTCTTCAGTTTGTGTTGCTTATAGCCCAGCCGACCGCGAAATACCCTATCCGGGCTGTCACCTCGTTGAAGTTAAATCTCCAAATAGATTTAGAAACAAACAAACAAACATGCCACTCATTAACACACATTTTGTAAAAACACTCCGGAATTTCGTAAAAAAATCTTTCTTCACGTAAAATCTTATATATCAGATGAAAAATGAATACTACTTCTTTCACAAACTTAAAAGTCATATCAGGTGGGACATCTCCGATCAGGAGTTTCACAGGCACTCTGCTATACAGTGCTCATGTTTGATATCATGTTAAGTCCTGACGCTCTTATAAGAGTATGCTATATGTCAGTGGTACATCCACGGAATGCACCACGGGATTTCTTCACTTTTTAAAAGATACACGCGTGTGGGTGTAAGGGAGTGGCCGATGTGCAAACAGCACAAGACGGTTTCTTCTTTACGGCCGTCCGTGGCACGCGGTGAAAACTCTTCAAGGTTTGGACGGATTTGGAAGAGTTCGGAGTTCGTTACCCGTCTGGAAGTTCCATTCCTTTTGCGAGAGGTCTTTGACATCAGCCTCAGTTTTAGGCTTCAAATCAAAATGAGGAATAGAAAATGTGCTCAACTCTTTACTTATTGCATTCTGGATCAACCACTTCATTGTCTTGTGCGCCGCCAACATGGCCAAAACCTTAGCGAAAACTATGTTGTTACCATCAGATTTCATGGGCCCTGTGTTTATCTGTCAGTTTGTTTTTGTCTGCTTCCTGTCTATATATCCGTTTTTTCTGTGTGTCTTTGCCTACCTTATTATATGTGTCACCATGTCGCTATCGTTATCTGTCTGTATGTCAGTGTGTCCCAGTCTGCATGTCTGTATGGTAGTGTGTCATTTTATCTTTATCTGCCTATTGTCTGCTTGTGTTTATTGCCTGGCTTTGTATCTTTTTCTGCTCGTGTAGTGGTATGCGTGAGCAGGCTCTATCTGTATCTTTTTTTTTTTTTTTTTGCCTGCTTGTCTACATCCTTGTGCACTTGTCTGCTTCCTGTATGTAAATTATTTGTCTTCCGTGGACTGTTCCCTCTGATCAATGTGTTTGTAGTGCTCGTTTCTGTTGTGCCTACAGCAAAATCTGTTTATAAAGACTTTTAATTATGTCTCCATCTATTTAAGACTTTTTCACAGGTATATTTTCCTCTTACTCTGTTGACCTTGTGAGCACTTCATTTAAGACTCTCTCTCCCATTAACGACCCAATTTATTAAGAGTTTTTGGGATTATTCATAGAAAGGTTTCTGATGTGTTAAGATTATCTTCTACATGTTTATACTCAACGAGAATGTAAGGACAAGCAAGACTTAAAGACTGAAAATCTGGAAGATCGGGTATCTGGTAAATTTGAAATCTGTACAGGAGATGGGAAAGGGAAGGGGGTGTGGGGGCGGGGGGGGGGAGGGGGGGGGGGGGGGGGGGGGGGTAATAGGGGAATCAGTATTTGTTATTTGCGGGAGCTATAGGAAATTGATTTGAAGTTGAATGTTCCATTGACCTGTTGACCATTCAGTCGTTTGTTTCTCTGCCTATCAGTCTCTCTCATTAGAAATCTTTACAGGTCTTCAATCTTTAATGTGTGATAACATACAGTCAGCTACAACTTTTATACATCCAGCCATGCGTGGCGAGAACAAAAAATTTGACAACAGAAGTTAGAAGAAGTAGAAGTGTGATTTACCAGGGTTGAGGGTAACCAAAAACAAAAAGATAGCCTACTATCAGAATTTTTCAATTTGATTTTTCATTGGTATGGAACAAACCAACCTCAATTATACAGTACTCAATTATAATGCATTTCTGTAAATCCGGCTCATAAATTCATGTGTGTCAGCAAGTTTCACTTCTCATCTGTCGTCCCTCGTGACCATGCATTCCACGCCCATTAGCCAGTTTAGTGGTGTGTGCGTGTGCGTGTGTGTGTGTGCGCGCGCACGCGCATATGAATGCGCACATGTGCGTGCACGTGCGTGAACGCCTGTGGTAGAAGAGGGTAGTAGTTACAGATATATAGAGAAAGTTGAATTTTCATTTCTTTGCTTTAACAAGCGTATAGAGCAGATTATCTACATACGCCATATAATTGTATATCATCATCATGATTATAACGAATTGCATAAGCTGGAGGTCGACCAGGTTATCTAATAATCCTACAGGGCATAACCAATTGTCTGTTTGGTCTTCTGCTCTGCAGAATATTCCATTTCAGTGTTTGAGGCATGGCTGTCACACTGCTGTCATTTCTGGACTCTCCTGTGACGTAATGAGCAGCTGTTCTTTGTGCGTGCTCGAGCTGATGGATCTGCAAACTCCTGTGTTCACCCTTTCAAACTGAGGAAACCATCAGCAAATCCCAGTGCTCACCCTTTCAAACTCTCATGATGCAATAAAGAACGCAAAGAATGTGCAGCAAGCCTGATCTTCTTCAGCACGGGGTCTTCCTTACATTTAGACAGTTAACACTATGAACATCCCCCCACCTCTCCTGCCCCTCCCCATTCCTATTCACATACATCACTATCCTGGACACCCTTCATTGGACACTGAAAACACTACGATAATGCCACAATGACTCCATACAGCTGACCTACTTTTTGTTCTCCTAGTTCTTATTGAGCAGGAAGTACTTTGCAATGGGGAACGAAGAAATGCTGTCTGTGTGTCTGTCTGTGGTCAAAATGTGTTCCACATACTCCAGACAAAACTTCTGGGCCTATCTTTCTGAAAATTTGTAAGTATGTTCCTTATGGGTCATGGATGATGCGCGATGCTTTATTTGATCAGAATAGCCGTTACTAACGGCGAGAGAGAGAGAGAGAGAGAGAGAGAGAGAGAGAGAGAAAGACTTAAACCGCATGCATCCTTTCAGAAATGGCAGTTTATCTCGGTGACGAAATACAGTACGACGCATGTTTAATTGTGACTTTTTTTTTATTTCACAACTATCTATGAAAGTACTGTATTTCACGGATTTCAAAATAGCTTTAGATCTAATAACTGACCGGTAGATCATGGATATTTTCATAGTAAACATGCTCTTGACATGTACATGTGTATTCAAGATGAACTGGGAGTACATTTACATGCTTTGCATCTTGTTGAATTTGAAGGGGAATGAGTTCGTTTTTCTATTCTCATTTCAATCAGTTTGAACATCACCATGGAACGAAAGTGACTGACCAGGTGGGTTAACAGTCTTTTGTGCTAAGATCCAGGGCTGGATTCCCACTTGAGAGCCATGTTGAAAGGGATTTTCTCCTCAGAGTTAGCATTTGTGCAGACTCCAATTTTCTCAAAGTCCTTTGGGCGACACTTTAAATCAAGCTACTGTGTGTGAAAGCCTGTATGAAAAATCTTGCATGCACCCCATTCCACCTTCTGGGGAAGCGTAGGCCCTCATATGCTGATGAGAATGCTCACATGAAGATAAAACACATGTACACTGGTGTTAAGTTGTCATCCTGAAAGAAGAAAAAGTCGTTGCTTAATTGTGGGATTAAAAAAAGTTTGCATATGCAAAAATCAATCTCTTGAACTGTGAACCATGGAGTTATAATGGCCAAGGAACAGAGAGAGAGAGAGAGAGAGAAAGAAAGAGAGAGAGAGAGAGATTTTGAAGGAATTTAAATGTTTTATGACACACACAAGAGTATGCACAATCCTGCAGGGAGAGAGAGAGAAAGAGAGACAGACAGACAGAGAGAGATGGATAGCGACAGAGACACAGATAGCTCTAGACATAGATGAGAGAGATCTCAAAGAGTGATATGCAGAATATTATCAGACATGCATACACATGCACGCATTATTGTATGAATCTGTATATAAAGCACACACAACCCTCACTTTGGAAACTTTATTTTCTTTCTAATAATGAGATGAGAACACATTCATATCATGTATATACCAGGGGTACAAAATCATAACACTGGCTAAAACAACATGAAAAAGCAAGGGCAGATATTTACATGCATGCAAATGATTTGACCAGCACATTTGTATAACGCTTGATGCTTTCAAATATTGTCAAGCATCTACACAATCCCAAGAAGCAATGTACTCTCTCTTGTACACTCATACATGAAAGTACACATATATACAGTATCAAAGCCTATGTATAATACATATCTACAAAAGCAATTGATAAAATCATAAAACAATACAAAATCACAAAAAACAGCTCACTTCTTACACACTAACACACTTACCTTTTGCTGTTTTAGCTTTAAAAAAGCAACACACACAATCTAGCTGGATGAATAAAAGGAACACACACACAATATTACAGCTCATATACAATACAGACGAACAAGAGAAATTGTGAAAAGACATCAAATCACATCAGTATCTTACTCTGTATTGATGAACACGCATCCATTCTGTGTCATTCACTGGCTAAAAATCAAGCAATGCACATGATTTAAATGGACTAAGTACAGGAACCAATCACAACATTCAGTCTTCTGAGAAAAGTATTGACCAAATTCTAATCACTTTTCCTCAGTTGAAAATGAATTTTTTTGGTGGTGAAAGGACTAATACTTTGACTTTTTAGCCATAAAAAACGGTAATGATACCACAACACTCTAAACAACATGCAAGAAGTTTTATGGTTACAGTATGAAAACAGAATTATTCAACAAAAGCATTAGACCAACAAAAAAAAACAACAACTGAGATTCTACAACTGCGAATGACATGTAACAGCAACATCAGACATTATATGGCACATAGTTTACACAAGTGTGTAGGACAGAAAAATGACACAGAATAAGAACCACACTTAATAAAAAAAAAAAAAGGGCATGATAAACATCCCATTCTGATCTATTAGTTGATCACACATTCACAGCATTGTTGGGCATTACCAGTTCAACACGAACTGGCTTTTGTAGCATTCAAGTGCACTCGTTATTTTCTTTTTTTATTCTTAATTAATATATGTTTTTTTTTGTGGACACACATAAACTTTACAATGAATGTACAACTGAGCTGGCAAGCTTAATACTGATAAATAGTTGTGAAAACCATAGAAAGGATGCTACAAAAACAAACAAACAAACAAAAAAAAAAAACAAATTTACTTTGTTTTTTTCAATTGAAAAAAAAAAAAAGGACGAGTCTTTCAAAACCCAGTGATTTCAGATTGGCAGTGAAAGCTGCAGGCTGATGCAATTTTTTTTTCCCAGCAGCTGTGCATTATATAAATCATTGGCAGTGAAAGCTGCAGGCTGATGCAATTTTTCTTCCCAGCAGCTGTGCATTATATAAATCACTGGCAGTGAAAGCTGCAGGCTGATGCATTTTTTCTTCCCAGCAGCTGTGCATTACATGTATGACGGGGGTGCCTCTCTTCAGGCACCAGCACTGTGAGAACTGTCTTGACAACTTCACTGAGTGCACACCTGCATGTGAGGAGAAACAGACACTGAAGGCACAGAAGTAGTCCAACACTGGAAGTCGCCAGCCTCTGTGGCAAGTTAGATCAAATGGTCCTCCATGGCCAGAAAGGAGGAGATTTTGATTAGAAACGGCAATAGTTTTTTTTTTTTTTTCCCACCAGATAAACAGTGCTCTTTATGATGTGTTCAGATTTTTTTTTGTCTTGTTCTTCCAGCTGTGCCACGAAAGGGCAGGTGATGAAAGACAGGGCACACAATATTCACTGTCTAGAATATTTAGTGATTGTATTTTTTTAATCGTCCCCCCCCCCTCAGACAGCAGTCTTTAAGGTGCCTTCGGATTTTAAAAATTTCTGTGGAATGGAGTTAGGACAGGGTTTAAGAGGGACTATGGACATCCAGCTCCCTCATGCCACTGATTTACACCTGTGGATGAAGAGAAGCCTCAACACCTGGTCTAAGAGTGATGCCACAGTATGTGTAGTCGATGGCGTGGCAAAAAACCCAAAAAAAAGCACACACATACACACACACGCACGCACACACACACACACACACACACACACACACACACACACACACACACACACACACACACACACACACAAAGCTTAGGAGTTATGGGAGGCAATGAACTCTAGGCAACCACAACATAGTAACTTAATCTCATTCTTTTCCCTTCAAACACCACCATAAACCAGGAAATGACATACACCTGTACAGGCAAGGCTGAAAATTGGCTAGCCAGACCAAGGCCAAAGATGTAATCTGTGTCGGTGATGTAAACTGTGTCAGATGATGTGGACCTGTGTCAGGTGATGTAACCTGTGTCAGGTGATGTGACCTGTGTCAGGTGATTTGACCTGTGGTCAGATGATGTAAACTGTGTCAGGTGATTAACCTGTGTAGGTGATGTGACCTGTGTCAGGTGATGTAACCTGTGTCAGGTGATGTAACCTGTGTCAGGTGATGTAACCTGTGTATGTGATGTGACCTGTGTCAGGTGATGTGACCTGTGTATGTGATGTGACCTGTGTCAGGTGATGCAACCTGTGCAGGTGATGTGACCTGTGTCAGGCGATGTAACCTGTGTCAGGTGATGTGACCAGTGTATGTGATGTGACCAGTGTATGTGATGTGACCTGTGTCAGGCGATGTAACCTGTGTCAGGTGATGTGACCAGTGTATGTGATGTGACCAGTGTCAGGTGATGTGACCAGTGTATGTGATGTGACCTGTGTCAGGTGATGTGACCTGTGTCAGGTGATGTGACCAGTGTATGTGATGTGACCTGTGTCAGGTGATGTAACTGTGTCAGGTGATGTGACCAGTGTATGTGATGTGACCTGTGTCAGGTGATGTGACCAGTGTATGTGATGTGACCTGTGTCAGGTGATGTAACCTGTGTCAGGTGATGTGACCAGTGTATGTGATGTGACATGTGTCAGGTGATGTGACCAGTGTATGTGATGTGACCTGTGTCAGGTGATGTGACCTGTGTCAGGCGATGTGACCTGTGTATGTGATGTGACCTGTATCAGGTGATGTGACTTGCGTCAGGTGATGTGACCTGTGTCAGGTGATGTGACTTGCGTCAGGTGATGTGACCTGGTCAGGTGATGTGACTGCATCAGGTGATGCGACTTGTTTGTCAGTTTATGTGACTTGTGTCAGGCAATGGTAGGTGTGTCAGGTGATGTGGTTTGTGTCAGATTTTGCTGTGTTAGTAGAAGTATGCAAAAGCTGGCCAGAGTCCCCCTGGCTCCATCGTCTGCCAAACACCACCACCATCACCCGTCACTAGCAGGTTTTCAAATAGTAAGTCATAAACCAACAACGTTTTCACTGAACTCCTCAGATTCACTCTCTGTGAACATTTCAGCCTATATGTGCGGGCTGAAACAAGTATGAGTGAATAAAAAGAGAAAAGGATAGAAACAGAATACGCAAACAAACGCTCCACACAGTCTTTGTGATTGCAGCACCGCACAGCACAGGATTTAGCAGTAGAAGGGCTTGACAAACAGGTAAATAAATTGTGAATGATTTTGGGGGAAAAAGAAAAAATTAACAAGTGGATGTTTCAGAAATGGTGGCACCAGATAATTCTACACGAGAGAAACAAGAATGACGACCATGATAATGCACTTCAAGACAATCGCATCAAAGCTGAAAGGAGCGTCAAACTCACTTGTTGGTCTACATGTATTTTGATTGCAACCAACAGTGATGACACAAAGGTCTTTGGCATGGGAACAAAATTATTTGTTTGGTGGTGCAAGCTTCCACTCCAATCAGCTGGTAGCAGGAAGAGACACTGGGCCTGAAGGCTGTGGTACAGTGGTCAAGCCACTGCCGGGCTCATTCTTGCCTGTCGGTCGAATCCCAGTTCACGCAGACGTTCCGTGAACCAAAGGGAGAGCACCCCTTTGTCTTGGCAGGACACATGGTGGTGGTCCCTTGGGGGCATAACCGTCTGGCATGCATAGCAGGTTGATTAAAAGAAAACCCTGATGACGCTTCCTCACAGTTCTAACAGATCACAATGATGTCCTCATTGTCTGCAGGGGGAGAACAATGGCACATCAAGGGCTGAAATACAGAGGATGGAACTGCAATGAAGGTGGTCAACTGTCACAGCACTGCAGTGAAGCTGATCAACTGTCAGAGACGTGCAGTGAAGCTGATCAACTGTCAAAGAAAAGCAAGTCCCAGTACTTGAACGGCCATACTTGAAAAATACACCTGCCAAGGAGAAGGGCAATGAGGAAGTGTGGAAGAGAAGAAGACTGGCGGTTCGCCATTGTTGACAAATATGCCTTTTTCCTTCTTTCTTTTGCCATCTTCTGTGGCCTCTTCCCTCAGCAGCATTGCTCCCATCCACAGCTCCACCAAGCACTGTCCATGTGCAGCACCAGCACCACGGTCACCAAAGAGCAGTCAGTAGCAGGTCATTGTGAAGCAAGCCTCCCGAGAGGATTGTGCACTGCTACCGGGTCACTTGGTGAGAAGGTACCTGTGCTGATCTGTGTAGGACACCACCTACCAAGCCCCTTAGTCACAAGAACAACTGCTTAGATGCCAGCTTGAGGGAGCGTCCTCCTCTAGAGAGCATCGCCACATCCATCCAATGGCAGTCCCCAGAAACCTGACGATACCACTGACTTTGACTAGAATTCGCCATAGACTTGGACTTGAAGGAGAAATTCAACCAAGGTCACCACAAGTCAAGAGAATTAATAGACACGGACTCTGAGAATTTCTTTTTAAACCAATCTAAGAGAGGATGAGGATGATGAGGAAGCTGTGGGGTTCCAATCTGATCTGTGACTACACACTAGGGTTGCACCTAATGCTTCCTTTCACAACACACCCCTGCCACAACCAGGCTTGAGAGATACTGACACCTACAACCTTGGTCTAGAACTTACCTAGGGCAACATTCTCAGATGTATCTATTGAGCGGATGAAATTCAACCGCCGCGTGGTTCAAGTACCCCAGGGAGCTCACAGTAAACTCAACTGTGGGTAAGAGCTAGGTGGACTTAAAAACATCCACAAAATGCGTCTGATGAGAATTCACCCTCAAACTTCTGGCCTGCAAACCCACCATGCTAAGCAGCTCTTAAGAGCCAAAACAAAATTACTGGTCCTCCAAATAAATGAACAAACAAATGACAAAGTAAACACAGACATTTTCATGTACTGGGCCTTTCCTCAGGCAGAAAAAAAAAAAACACTAAAAAAAATGGATACAACAGTCAGTCACTTATCTCTTTGATCTGGGTGCAAATTTTGCACCTGAATTGAAGAGCTATGTGACTGCTTGTCCTTTGTTTTGAACGTCATCTGTCTTCCCTGAAGAAGACCTCGTAAGTCCAAACTGACTGTGTTTGTTTTATTCGTTTGCTCCTTCGTTTGACGGCCCAATACTTCTGTATTTGTTCTTGTTTTGATTTCCACTTGCAGTCACCCCCAGTGTAAAAGTAACTTGACTTTGTTTTTTGCTCTTTCTTTTTCAGGTCAACTACACCCAAACTGAGTGTTACCTGTGGCTGTCAGTTCAGTAAATAAGCAAGAGAAAAATGCCCCTGGGTGAGCGAGAGAGACATCATTCATGTGATTACAACAGGCTTCGTTCCAGTCAACTTTGATACAACGGCTTTGACTGTAACAACAACAACAGAGAAAGAGAGGAAAAACACAGGAGGACGCTGACCTACTGGATACCCCACACAGCTTCCGCGCTGCGTTACACCAGCTTAGCACACGTCAGAGCTGCAGACAACGGTAGTTGCTGATTGAATACACTGCTTCTGAATAATCCACCTCCACCTGAAAAATAAAAAAAAAGTAACTAATTGATTGAGTGATGACAGACCATACACAGCTATTTGTCATCTCATTATTTGGTCTCTTAACAAACTTGTTTAAACTGACCATATCACACGATCTTGATTTACTTAAAATTGACCAAAGCATACATTCTATTCATGATGCTACAGTTTGTTATGTTTACTTCAATCAGATTTTTCATGAGCGTGATGTAGTTACACGATCAAACTGTGTAATTTTCTTTAAAGTAAGCTTGCATGCGCACATGTAAAAAGGAAAAATGGCATCCTGTTGAAATGCCCTTAGAAATCAAATGAAAAGTTCATGAAAGTATGAAACAATTCCCATCCTGCTGAACTGTTACTGAAAGTACTTCTGCACACTGCCAACCGCATCTAAAACAGTTGTTCAATGATGGTCGACTCATTTCTTCCCCCATTCCCCCCCACAAACTCTACAATGGCAGGTACCCCCCTTATTGCCACAAACACTACAATGGCATGTACCCCCCTTATTGCCACAAACACTACAACGCACGTACCCATTGCCACAAACACTACAATGGCAGGTACTCCCCTTATTGCCACAAACACTACAACGGCAGGTACCCCCTTATTGCCACAAAACACAACAACGGTAGGTACCCCCCATTATTGCCACAAACATTACAATGGGATGTATACCCCCTTATTGCCACAAACACTACAATAGCATGTACCCCCCTTATTGCCACAAACACTGCAATGGCAGGTACCCCCCTTATTGCCACAAACACTACAACAGCAGGTACCCCCCTTATTGCCACAAACACTTCAACAGCAGGTACCCCCTTCTTTGGGGAAGAGGGCAAGACAGCAGGAGGTGTGGGCAAGGGAGGGGTAAGAAAGGAGGAACTGGGGAGAGAGGGAGGGTGGATGGAAGCAGCAGAGGGAGGGGACAAGGGGAGTAAACCTGGAACTCCTGTAACCAGTCCTGAACCCCTGGAAACTTACGCTGCCATGAGCCATGGCCCCTACGATCAGCGTCACAGGCTCCTCTGCGGGGATCAGTGTTTGGGGGTCGACCACTTCACTGGCCTTGAAACTCATCGTGATCTTCTTAGCCCCCACTGGAAGATGCGCAGTGACCGGGTTCTTTATCACCTGTGAAAGGAAGGTGTAGCCTTGGTCAGATTCACACGAGAAGACCTCTGATGGTAATGACAAAATGACGTACACAGCCACCAGAAACTGTTAACATCAGCTTGAAAACACTTTATTAGACTGTCTTTTTTTTTTTTTTTTCTTTCTTTCTTTCTTCTCTTCTTCTTTTTTTTATATCAGATTTTCCCCAACCCCAACTCCTGTTTGAGGTTTTTCAAAACATTGCTGGACCATCTAAATCCTCCTATCACAAGGGTCTCGCATTAAGTAAAGGAAAAAAAAAATCTCCAAAATTTTTGAAGGGGTGTGGATGGGTGGGAGAGGCATCATGAACTTTCCCCCTTCCCCTGCCCCCCCCCCCCCCCCCCCCCCACCCCTCCTCCTCTTACCCTTCCTACAAAAAAGTTTGAAAGTGGCATTAAAAAAAAAAATCTATTCTGATGCCAATCCAAGTGGTCTAGCTGTGCACCATCCAGTTTTTTCTTGTGAGTTCATTTTAACGTGGTGACAGCCCTAATGTGGCCCTTTGCGGTCGGCTGGCCCATAAGCAACATTATCTTATCTTTCTATCTTATCCAGTTTTCTGTCTAACAATGACCAGACCACTTGTTTGCACAGCTTTTGTCAATCTTCCACTTTTGTAGCATCTTGCCAATGAAACGAACCAGAGTGTGACATTATTTTGTCTTCAACCGG
>JADBJO010012077.1:0-2500 GCA_016801955.1 Conus betulinus
CTGTTACGGAAAAAGTAAGTCACGGGAACACACGCCGGAAACGTCGCCCCTCGCTCGAATGAATAACACTTGGCGACACAGGGAAGAAACTGTCACAGCCCAATGCTGGCAATGTTGAAACAGGATTATCTTCAACCTGACACACTATTGGCGTCGATTCAGTTTTCCTAGCGTCCAGAACTTTCACACAGGGGTTCTTTTGGACTCCTCCTACTGGGAGCGGTGATCTTGGGCATAAGAATCAAGGCTCTAAACTGAAATGGAATACGCGTGCTTGAAACAAACTGCCCAGAGAGAGAGAGAGAAAAGGGTGTGGGGTGGGGGGGGGGGGGGGGGGGGGGGGGGGGGGGGGGGTGGGAGCGGAGAGAGTTATAGAGAGCAGAGAGCGTGGGGGGGGGGGGGGGACAGCGAGTACATGAAGAGCGATAGAGCGAGGGATGGAGAAAATGCCTAGCGAGAGAGAGAGCACATGAGAGAGATCTCGGACAGGAGAGATAGCAGAGAGTAACAAAAGAGAGAGATTCGAGAGATAGAGAGAGATGGATAAAATCTACAGAGAGAGAGCGTTACATGATAACGATATGAGCAATGAGGATAGGGGAGAATAGAAGCTAGAGAGAGATGAGCACATGAGCGATAATCGAGAGGGAGTAAGAGAGAGAGAGCAGAGAGAGAGAGAGAGCTGAGAGAGAGAGAGCGAGAGAGAGCGAGAGAGACAGACAGACAGACAGAACAGAGACAGACAACAAGACACAGACAGAGACAGACAGACAATTATTACAAGGAACCGCCTGTTCGCACAGGCAGAAACGATTCGTGCGAACAGTCGCAAGTCACGAGCGGCAGAGTGATGTTCCAAGCGCGAAGCACACCACTACACCAGTCGACCTGATGACAACCTTTCCTGGCAAGCCGTGCACTACGTAGTAGCCTCCATCCAAATGAGTCCCCGTGACCGCATTGTTCCATCGGAAAGATTTCACAGACAAATCAACACATCGCTTCTTCTTTCTCTATGCACGACCTGGATAGCCTGAGATATGTTATATGTTTCACAGACGAAGACAGAGCGGCTGCAGCGATCACATTGTTTTCTTTGTTGTTGTTGTTTGTTGTTTTTGTTGTGGTTTTTTTATAACAGAAAATCAACGAATTAAAACAAAAATCGCGAAGAAAATGATGGTATTTTTTCCATTTGCAGAACAAGTACGAACTCCACAAGAGACCGAGCTTATAACCATTCACACACACACACACACACACGACACACACCACACACACCACACACACACACACAAACCCAGAAAAGAGAAGGTCCGTGACAGCAGGTGACAGGATGAGCTCAAATTATAGCATTCTCGTCAATAATTAGAAATTCTCTCTCTCTCTCTCTCTCTCTCTCACCTCACCTCAAATGTTTGAAAAGAAGGCCAAACATCACAAGCGGCAGGCCCGGCAGGTGTGTATACCACCAGATACCACCAAAGCAGAGAGCCTTGACTCCTCTGCCAGAAAAACGATCAAAGTACTTCAACCTGATGTGGGTGGTGGTGGGGAGTGGATGGAGGAACCAAAAACCTTCACAGTAAATCCGGCAGCTCTATGGCCTTCTCCCCCACCTGCAAGAGCGATCGAAAGCCGCCTGCTTTAAATCACCTGCAACGCGCGCCACAACATATATATAGCCGTCCGCTAAAGTCCCAGCTAACAAGAGAGAGGAGCTTGGAAGCCCTCGTGTGCTGTTATTATTATTTTCCCCTCCGCGCAACTGGTGCTTGGGGTTTCCTCCACCACAGTACACCTGGTCACAGCTGCAGACGCACAATCTACACATACACTCAGGCATGTATACACACACCATCAATCCACAAGACGGCCCTCGTACAATTCGCGCGCGCCGGGATTTATTCCATGGTGAAGGAGGAATATCAGACAGGAAAGTGAGGTGTGTGTGTGTTGTGTGTGTGTGTGTGTGTGTGTGTGTGTGTGTGTGTGTGTGTGTGGTCCGTCTTTCTGAGTGTACAACGCGCGCCTTATAATGCTCTTTCTTTCTGTCCGTCCGTCTGTCACAGTTTCGCATTTTCCTTATTTTCCTTAACTTCCTTCCAATCCTAAATTTACAGCTGTACAATGGTATTTTAATTTCAAAACAAACAAACAGCAGCATGAAGTCGATTTGAAACCGAACACCAAACACCATCTTATTTGTTTACGGGAACTGAAGTGGTGGAAAGGAAGGGGAAAGGGGGAAGGAGGGAGGATGGGACAGTTGGGGAAAAGGGTTGGGTTGCTAAGCCGTACACATGCGACCTGTCATGCGCAACCAATAAAACTCTTTGACGTGTACACAGTATACACATCATCATAGCGCACACAAGCTGGCGATTTTAATTCATGCCGTTTATTACAATGCTTGGGTCGTCAGGACCAATACAGCATGATAATACTTTTTTTTTTTTCAAACAAAAGAAACATAAGATTAACTGCTAAGATCCAAAGT
>JADBJO010012077.1:5000-7500 GCA_016801955.1 Conus betulinus
ACCTGGCCTCGTATACACCGAGCGACTGTTTGTAAAGAAGACCCCTGGAAGACCGGGGGCCCGAAGATAAACTGACAGTGGTGTGGTCTGTGCGGTGCAGGGAAGAAAGCAGCGTGCAATTCTCAGCTGGTGCTTGTTGGGGCGGCCGTGCCGAGATTTCCGGCATGCGTTCCGTCCAGTCTGTTTACGTCTTGTGAATGAGTCAGGCTCCACGTGAGCCCTGCCCGGTGTACTCCACTGCCAGACTGGTATACTAACTAAATCATGGAGGGGGGCCATCATCTCGGCTTCCTCTTCTATTCACTGCGGGAGCGGAAACTACTGCGGCCGGGAGAAATGACCGACTGATCTCTTTGAGACTGTATCGGCGTCCTCTCATTTCACCGATGCTCTGATACGGTTCAATGTGATTTAAAGACAGAGAGACAGAGAGAGACAGAGAGAGAGAGAGAGAGAGAGAGAGAGAGAAGAGAGAGATACAGAGAGAGAAAGAGGAGGAGGAGAGAGAGAGAGAGAGAGAGAGAGAGAGAGAGAGAGAGAGAGAGAGAGAGAGAGAGAGAAACAGACAGAGAGACAGAGAGAGAGGATAGGGGGCTTCAGAAATACGTGCGGATTTGACAAAAAACAAACAAAAAACAACAACAACAACACAAAAAAAAACAGTTTCCGTTAACAATAACCCAGTTGCTCTTGACACTTTAAGTAAACCTCCAAGACTCCTCATCTGAAGATGATCTGCGTTTGATGAGGACTTAAGAACTTCTAGAGACGGTTACAAAAAAAGAATAAAATAAAAGTCGGAGGACATTCGATACAGAAGATCGAAGAATTATGCCACTGCTCAGCTGAGTACAAACATCTACAAAGGAAAAAGAAGAAAGAAGTTAAATTAATCATGCTCTTTTGAACAATCATGCTCTCTTTGAACAAACTCGTTACTTCTATTACGAACCAGAAAGAATTTTGGGACTTTGACCTTAAAGTTCTTTTAAAAGAAAGCAGCAAAGAAATATTATATAAACAACTGACATACAGTTCCAACATTTCTGATTATTATTATAGATGTATCAAATATTGAGCACATCGGATTTGAGCACGCATTGTCTCAGATACAAATCATGTATGAGTTATGATTTGATGTATCCAAGTGTAATATGTTAAACATGATGAAATGCATTTTGTTCTAAGTTGAAAATGACTTGAAAATATCAGAAAAAAAAATTGTTACATATTACATAGACACTTGTTTATTTGAATCGAGTTTTGTCTATGTCTTGCACAAAGCTTGACGATGTATGCAAATCTTCCTTATTTTCATCAATGGCTTTTAATTATAAAGAGATGGCCATTTCATTACGCTGCGTGCAAATGAAACGTCTTAATATTTATTTAACTCATTTTGTGTATTGATATCATACATCTTTGCATGCTGTTCACGTATCCATTTATTAAAGGCTAAGGCCTAAATGAATGAAACTTTCATTCATTCGTTCTCTCTTTCCCTCTTTCTCCCTCCCCTCTCTCTTAGCACACACATGCGTACATACGGTTTATGAAGCACAATACTTAATCATATTACTCAAAGTAAACGAGCATCTCAATTCTGGCGCAGCCTGTTGTGCGTTCGGTCGTTCACTTGCAGTGGGGGTAATGAACAACCTGGGAGGGTAAGTTTGGGTTTTCTTTGTCTGTTTGTTCTAATATGACGTTTTCAGTTGATTTTTATGGTTAACAAAACACACGAAATATATCTATATCTATGTAGGACGGCCTATCTGCGTGGTTTTCCCTAAAGTTCAACAAACACGAAAGTGCAGGAGAAGGAAGAGAGAAGCAGAGGAGTGGAGAATGACTGCAGAATAGGGAGGGGGAGGAGGAGGGAAGGATACCAAGAAGTACACTGTTTAACCGCCTTTCATCATGTCACTCCGTCCCCTCCCCCGCCCTCCCCAAACCCTTCTCTGCCCCCCCCCCCCCCCCCCCCCCCCCCCTCTCCCAAGCGCAGAGGCAATTTAGCCCCCATCTGGCACCTGGTGGTAACCATGGCGATCTGTGTCGGAGATGGTGATAGCGCTTCATATACCTGACACTTTTGGGGCCTGATAGGGCTGCAACTGGAGGCCAGAAATATCAGAGGGGGCACGGTACATAGGCCGCCATTTGGGAAAAGACTGCCAGAGAGAGAGAGAGAGAGAGAGAGAGAGAGAGAGGGGGGGGGGGGGGGGGGGGGGCAGGCAAAGAGGCCGAGGCGGGGAGGGGGAAGATGTGTGTGTGTATGGGGGGGGGGGGGGGTGGGAGGGGTGCAGGCCACTTGTTCTGCAGCTGATTAGTCTGGGACATTGCGCTGGTTCATGCCAAGACCTTGCAACAACCATTACCAAGGCTGCCTGCATAGAGGGGGCTGAGGACAATATCACCTGTGATGCTCTGTGGATGCGTCATTCCTTGATCCCGGGAAAACGGGGGCAGATGAACAGGGGAGGGGGGAGAAAACCGGAAG
>JADBJO010012077.1:12500-15000 GCA_016801955.1 Conus betulinus
ATTCGTATTCTCCTACCCCCCTCTCTCACCACCCTCTCTATTTCGCTTTTTTTTTCTGAGTACGCGCGCGCGAATTACACACACTCTCTCTCTCTCTCTCTGTGTGTGTGTGTGTGTGTGTGTGTGTGTGTGTGTGTGTGTGTGTGTGTGTGTGTGTGTGTGTGTGTGTGTGTACGTGCGTGCGAGTATGCGCGCGCGCGTGTGTATGTCTGTGTGTAAGTGAAAGGTACGGAGACAGAGACAAACAGATTTCTCGACTAAACCTACTTTTGCCTTACCTTTCCATAAACTTTCTCCTCCTACCTTACTCTTTACACACCATAGCTTCCCTTCGTTTTTCTTACATGTTCCTTCTTTTTTCTCTTTTTTTTTTCTTTTTTTTGTACATTTCCCTACTCTTTTCATACCTTTCCATGCCTGCTTACCTTTTTGCTATTGTCTCTTACCACTACCTACCTTTGCCTACTTTTTCTTAACTTTCCCCATTCTTTCCCCCCTTACCTTTCTCTTACTTTTATATAGTTTTCTCACCTTTCTCTACTTTAAAAAAAAAAAAAATCATCCATTCCATAGTTGTTCATACCTCTCCCTTCTTCTGCCCACTTTTTTTTTTTTTTTAAATACCTTTTCCGTGTGTGTGAGTGTGTGTGTGCGTGTGTGTGTTGTGTGTGTGTGTGTGTGTGTGTGTGTGTGTGTGTGTGTGTGTGTGTGTGTGTGTGCACCTCTCCCTGCCTTTCCACTTTTTTTTTTCCTTCCCACGTACCTTTGCAAACTTTTTCATCATACCCCCCCCCCCCCCCCCCCCCAACTTGATCACATCTTTCCCAGTTTTCCCTACTTTTCATACCTTTTCCCTACCCACATTTCCCCTACTTCTTCTTATCTTTTCATCATAACTAACTGTCCTCATCGACCTGTTTGTTACCTTCCCTGTTTTCCCTGACCTTTCCCTACATTCCTCTTTAGCCTTTATAAACTTGTTACATTTCCTTACTCCCCCCCCCCCCCCCCTCCCTCCCTTCCCCTCTCTTTTCTTCATCTTCCCCTCTACCTTCTCTTTCTCTCTTCATCTTACCCTCTCCTCTCTCTCTCTCTCTCTCTCTCTCTCTCTCTCTCTGTGGCTTCTGTTTCATGACACTCCTTTTTCCACTTAATTTTTGCTGTACTCTTTGCCTGAGCCTCTTCCTGCCTGCCTTCATTCCCCCCCCCCCCCCCCCTTTTTTTTTTTTATATATTTTTTTTTTTTTTAATTCCGTTCTTTACTTCCGTTCACAACTTCCGTTCCTACTTTTCCAGCAGCAGTGACTCATGTCCAGCGGATATCCGGTTCCAAGTTCTCAGTCTGATGCCACCTCTGTAGATGCTATCGGTTTGGATTGCCAGCTGACTTTCTCACAACATTCACATAAACGCATGTATGCACGCGCGCGCGCAGACAGACAGACAGACAGACAGACAGACACACAGACACACACACACACCACACACACACACACACACACACACACACACACCAAAACAACACTATTCGCATGCCATTTTCAAAACAATCGATAAGCAACTCTGAATTCTAAGCAGTCCGACCTGCCAATAATGTTTTAATTAAAAAAAAAAACAAACAAACAAACAAACAAAAGCAAAACAATAAACTAACTGAACAAAACCATACACAACCCAAAGATCAAACCTCAAAAGACGCAAATGCAGCTAGCTCTTCAGGGACTGCGCTTTCAGCTGTGTTGGTTCTGTAGCGGCTCTCAGTTCAGTACGGATGAATGCACTTAAAAAAAATATTGGTATCGGTTGGTGGTTTTCCATGGCTATCACGAGTGGGCTAGTAGAACGATGCACGCCGTACACGACTATTAAAGGTCAACAGAACGCAGTGAATTTGTAGTGGCAGTAACAGAAGTAGCAGTTGTAGGAACCGCAGTAGTGGAAGCAACCAGCAGTAATTGCACAAAAAAAGGAGTACTTTAGCTACTGGAAATAAAATAATCGTAAAAAAAAAAATAACAAAAAGGTAAAGCCAGTACTGAAACTGGTAAAACGTAAGTGCTCTTGCTAGTAAAAAAAAAAAGTTTTTCTTTTAAAAAAAAATCTAGTTTAAAAGTAGTCAAACATACAAACAACAACAACAACAACAAACAACAAACAAAATGCATAAAATAGCAAAGCGTAGAACAAAGTAGCGATGAAGAGTTTTTTTGAAAAAAAAAACTTCACACATAGTTTTTAACAACAACAACAACAACAACTAAAATTAATCTTTAAAAAATTAAAAAAAAAAAAGTAGTGAAAGTAAGCCACCCGCTGAACGGGGCCTCTTCTGCGCTCCTAAATCGGACCCGACTGGAGTTACTAACTAATCGTTTTATCAGCCGGTCTGTGTTGTAGTCCGGGGTCACTGGGAATGAAGGGGGTGGCAAAATCGACCCTACCATCCCTTTCGAGCTCCTTGAACGCAGTGCCATCGACATGATTCACCGACACGGGCAGG
>JADBJO010012077.1:17500-40000 GCA_016801955.1 Conus betulinus
GAGCTGAAGAATGGAGGGGGGAAGGGGATGGTGGGGGGGGAGGGGGGGGGGGGGCGAAGGGGGGGGGGGGGGGGGGGGGGGGGGGGGGGTTAGGATAGGATATCTGAGTCACGGCGCACTGTATTATTAATCCCACGCTTATATGTCCCAACATGTAACTATCAAGAACGTTGTTTTTTTGTTTGTTTAAATTTAGATATAATTCCTTTTCATTAGCGTTAAAAAGAAGAAACTGCATCACTGTCATTTAACAAAACGAAAAAAAAGGGGGGGGGGGGGGGGGGGGGGGGGGGGGGGGGGGGGGGGGGGGGGGGGGGGCGGAGAAGGGAGAGGAGGGATGGGTAGAGGTGGGCTTAGACCTCGACTTTCTCAAGATTAGGACAATCTGTCAACATAAGATCTGCATCAAAACAGTAGTCTGGTGCACCACTCCAAGGTTGTTACCACTCCAAGGTTGTTTTTTTTTACCGCCCCCCCCCCCCCCCCTCTCCCCCCCTTGTCTTTCTCTTTTGAAAAATAAATTAACCATATCCATACACGTACAGCACAACAGAAGTCAGATCTGTGTCTCTTACGTTTTCAGTTTTTAGATGCCAACCTGAACGACGCTCCGTAAGCAGACCAAATCCTCGTAATGCGCAATCATATCATACACACACTGTTACGCTCCTCCTAACCCACTGGAGAAAGCGCACGACTGCTGGTTCATCAACGCCTCTCCAAGCCACACAGAATACAAGCCCCCAGACCGACCTGCCTAATAATCAACACGTTAGGTGGAGCCCTGCAGTGTTATGTACCGGAGATATGAATACGAGTCGGTTCTCCTAACCAGGTCCTAGATTATCTACGTCCAGGAGAGAGATACACAGTACGGGCTGGGGTTACTGCGACAGCAGCGGATGATAACCGGTAGAGGACTCCACGCCCCGTTCGCCGCTGCCCGGGCATGTCAGTAACTGATCTGTCAGTTTTAATCAGCAACATGCAACTGTAACGACAAATCCCTCTTGTCTGTGGACCCTAGTTTTAGCTGAGACATTCCTTTCCACAGGCACGCACAGTGGAAACATGTCTTATACACATTTCGCAGTACTTTCTGTCCATGATTTTTATATAAAGAAAGAAAAAAGGAAACAATTGTGAGTCAAGGTGGGTGTGATGACGGTTGCGCCAGCAGCAGTGAAAGTCCAAAATATAAAACGAAAATGGTTGTAGTGGTGGTGGAACTGGCAGCGGCAACGGAAACAACAATAATGATGATGGTGGTGGTGGTGGTGGTGGTGGTGGCGGTGGTGGTAGTAGTAGTCGTAGTAGTCGCAGTAGTAGTAGAGGAGGAGGAGGAGAGGAGGAAGAAGAGAAGAGGAGGAGTATAAGAGGAGGAGGAGGAGCAGAAGGAGGAGGAACAGTAGCAGCAGCAGCAACTACCACCACCATCAACGACTACAACAGCAGCAGCACCAGTAAAGAGTGACAGTGCTAGTCAGCAGCAGCAGCAGCAGTAGAAAGAAGCGATAGTAGTAGTAATAGTAGTTCTTGTTGTAGCTGTAGCAGTAGTAGTAGTAGTAGTAGTAGTAGTAGTAGTCATATCAACAGCAGCAGCAGCGACAGCAACAGTAGTAGCGGCAGCATAGAATCAGCAGCAGCTGCATTAATAGTAACAGTAACAGGAATGTACGATGTGATAGCTGTGGCGGTAATAGTAACAGCAGCAAGTAAATAAGTAGTAGCACATGATATCAAAGTAATAACAGCACAGCAGCAAAACACGCTCCAACTCTTACTAGTATAGTTTCAGCAGAAAAACAAAACATGTTCCAGTTATAGTCCATATCAATTACAATTGCAACATTTCATGTCAGCAGCACGTGAAAGCTTAAAAAGGTTTCACCTTCCAGAGCCATGGGTTATTGACCATCAAGGATCTGCATGGGGGTTGTTCGTTTCGTTTTTTTTCAAAGTCGGTGTGCTGACTGAAAAATAGGAGTTTAGTCATGCGAATTCAAACCGCACAAATACACACAGACTACAGCCCTTGCTCTTACTTTTTAAGGGCTTCGGTCTAAAGGTACACAACTCCTCACCTCCCGACCCCCTCCACTCCCCGACCTCTGCATTCCCCCCCCCCCCCCCCCCCCCCCCCCCCTTCTTGTCAAACAGTATCGCTGACCAATCATGCATTGTAATGCAAGTGACAATAATGATTTGCTGCACAAAAGTTGCTGTGTGTGTGTGTGTGGTGTGTGTGTGTGTGTGTGTGTGTGTGTGTGTGTGCGTGCGTGCATGCGTGTTTCTTGTGTGTGAGCATGCGCGCGCCTGCGTGCGTGTGTGTGTGTGTTTGAGAGAGAGAGAGAGAGAGAGAGAGAGAGAGAGGAGAGGAGAGAGAGAGAGAGAGAGGAGAGAGAGACTGTGTGGGTGTGTGTGGTGTGTGTGATGAGTGTGCGGACCGCTCGCGCGTGCGTGCGTGCGTGCGTGTGTGCACGAGATGCGCGCGCGCGCGGGGGTGAGAGGGGAGAGAGAGAGAGAGAGAGAGAGAGAGAGCGACGGAGAGAGGAGAGAGAGAGGGAGAGAGAGACGGGGAGACGGGGAGGGGGGGGGGGGGGGGGGGGAGGAATGAGAGCGTGCGCGCGCTTCGTTCTGCCTACTTCTCTCCCTTACCAGCTCACTCACGAAAAAAAAAAAAAAAAAAAAAAAAAAAAAATCGAATCGGCCCCAACACTGTCAGTTTACCTACCTCTCCAAACCGTATCGTAAAACTCGAAATCTTCCAACGGGCTGTGCAAGAAAACAGTCCCCCGACGTGCGCTGTGCCTACGGTATGCCTGCCTACAGCAAAACAGCACAGTCAGCCGAAAAATCTTCCCCAAACAATCACCACAAAAGGGCTGAACGCCGCGTGCGATAACATCGGGGAGGGCCGGCCTGTCTCTGTATTAGTTCAGTTGCATATCTGGAAGCCTGCTAACTAAAAAGGGTGAGGAAGGTCAGCGTAGTGGTCCGGGCGGGCGCGCGGCCCTTCAGGGTCCTCCTTCTCCTCCTCCTCCTATCCTCCCTTACTTAGCACCAGTCGATTGGCGACGCTTGGTCAGCCAGCGGAACTCGCGGCATGCATGCCCTCGCAGGGAACATTACCGACTCGCCCACCCCCCAGTCTGACAGATATCTGACTGACCCTGGGAGGCCGTGTTGTGGGAGGGGCATTGGGCAAGTAGGGGATGGGGGGGGATGTGTGTGTGGATGGGAGGGAGGAACGGGGTTTGGGACGAAGGGTGGAATGTGCGCACACACACACACACATACGCGCGCGCCGCGCGCGCGCACACACACACACACACACACGCATACACATACATACGCGCGCGCGCGCGTGAACGGGCATACACACGGTGCATACAATATACATCCCATGCGCCCACACATACACATACGCATGCACAGATTCACAAACAAAAATGTACGCGCAAACCACACCTTTTCACACATACACACGCATGCAACGCACGCACACAGCATGCAACGCACGCACACACGCGCGCGCGCGCGCACACACACACACACACACACACACACACACACCACACACACACACACACACTCACAGACACACATACGCGCGAGTACGGACACGCACGCACGCCCACACGCACGCACACGTACACACACATGCAAGCACGCAAGCAGGCGCACGCGCGTGTACACACACACACACACACACACACACACACACACACACACACACACGCGCGCGCGCGCGCGCGGGGCGGGGCAGGGGGGGTACAAAGGCAGAGAGACAGAGACAGAGAGAGAGCCAATGAGACAGAGACAGAATAACACAAAGACAGAGAGAGACAAAGCCTCAAGGGGGGGGGGGGGGGGGGGGGGGGGGGCAAGGAGGGGGGGGGGGGAGGGGGGAGGGTTGTCTCCTCGAGTTTAAGCTGACCACTAACGGCCATTACCTGACCACCGCCCAGCCAACAGAACTACAGGAGACGCCGACGCCCGTCCGTGTACTGTACATTATCAAGGGTCTCCCCCCCCCCCCCCCCCACCCCCCCCCTTAAAGTGTGTGTGTGTGGGGGGGGGGGGGGGTGAAGAGGGGGGGGGGGGTGAGAGGGAGAGATTGGAGCTCTGAAAACAAAGTGCAGGAGACCAACCACCCAGACACAGACGCACACGAGGAGGAGCGGATCAGATCAGGGTATTCATGTTGGTGAAATGGAAGACCCCTCAACTAGCCCAGATGTGTAGTGAACCAATGGCCCGAGATTTTCCGCCTCATTACCCCCTCCTCCTAGCCCCCCCCCCCCCACCACACACCCACACACACTCCTACCCTCCATCTCAAAGATTTAGACGATCGGATGGAAAGGGCAAGGTCACTGGGGTCGAGGGGCGTGTGTGGGGGATGGGAGTGGAAGGGAAGGCGGGGGAGGGAGGGGGATGGGTGGGGCAACCACCGGTAGACGATCTGGTGTCTATGTAAAAACAAACCAGGGCGCACACGCGTGCGTGCGTGCGTGCGTGCGTGCGCGCTGCGCCCTCATTTTCTCTGTCTGTCTCTGTCTCTCTTTCATACACACACATAAAACGCACGCACGCACGCGCGCGAAAGAACGCACGCAAACAAGCAAGCGCCCACGCACGCACGTACCCAACCCACAACTCCACCTGAAACACACACACTGAGCAAACTGGGTAGTTAATAACGCGAGGTACGAAGGACTCCAGGAAATGTGGTACATTTACCATCCCAGCATGCCATACCACCTCTACCAAACCACTACATCTACTATTACTATTACTACTACTACTACCACCACCACCATCATCTACGACTACTTCGACTCCTGCAAGTGCTATGAGTACTATATGAACAGGATGCACAAGAGATTTCCGCTCTTTCTAGATGTACTTCTGTTATCCCAAAGACAAACAGCTGTGCGACTGCTTTTCCTACAAATCTCCAATGTCAACGGCGCAGCTGATGCTGAACATTGCCATCGCCGTCGACAACGGCAGTAGTTAATTACTTTTCCCCTTATCATAGTGCCTTTGATGGAATACCAACATCAAGTCTCATGATTTTTCCATTCAGGTTTTTTTTTTTTTTTTTTTTTCTGTCGGCTGCGTGAAAAAAAGTGCAAGTTTTACGATCCAATGTGATGCCCCATTTGTCTGTAAAAGCCAGGCAGGACAGTTCGACGATACTGCCTCCGACAGTTCTACCATTTTGCAGAAGAGACGGGTCCTAAGGATTTCTGTTGGGTCCGGTCTTAATGGTCCTATTAATGCAACTCAACTCGTTTCGACAGTCTTCAAACCCACTTCTAAGAGGAAGAGTACAGGTCAAAATTAAACGAATGAAACTGATGGAGGTGGAACCCTATACTCTGGCGTGTCGTGGCGCTATCATTAAAGGAGCGCAGTACTTCGGTTCCCGGACTCTCTATACTTTTGGTTTATGGACTCTTTATGCGTAGTCTGTCCTGTTCTAAGACACTGGAGATCCATTATCCAAACTCATCTAGAAATCTGACATAGAAGAACGGGCAGGCATTTTTTTGGAAAGCAGCCGCTTTAATCTGTGCTTCTCCTCGGACAGCCGCTTACTTGTAAACCAGCTTCCTTATCCTGAAACTACCTGAGGCTGCCTACTTCTTACCACTTTTTTACGATCACGAAATCGTACGACAAAAAAAGTGAATCTTCCACCAATTACAACCAAGCAAAGTTATTCTTCCTCGAACAACACTATAAAATCATTTTACCGCCATCTACAAGACAGCGAAAATGTCCCTTCCAACCAACCACAAGACAGCAAAAGTATATTTCCCCACAACTGCAAGAAAGCTAGATGTCTTCTTCCTTCAAACCCATGACGGCGTGTTTAATGTTTCTTCAAGTAAAACAGCAAATCTGGCCTTCCTCCAACTTCAAAGCGTCAAATTCTTCTGAACAAAATGATAACTTCAAATAAATCACGGGAAATATCAGCTGGGATGTGCATTCAAAAACATTATCGCTTAAAAATCGCTTCACACTCAATTTTCATGATCCGATGTCTGACTCTGGGAATACACTTGGTGAGTGCAGTAAACAACACTGGTCCAATGAGAGCTTTGTGCAACTTGTCTGCTCATCTTGGTCAACCAAAAAAAGGTAACAACTCACACGAATGAACGCATGCATGCCATTATTACTTCTTGACCTCCAAACACGCAACGCACGCGCCCGCTGGCGCGCCGCGCACGCACCACACACACACAACACTCACACTCGCACCAACACACACACGCACGCACGAACGCACGCACACACACACACACACACACCACACACACACAGCGACGCGCGCGCGCGCTGCGCGCGCAACCCGGACACCGCAAAAAGAAAGACAGTAAGAAGAAGAGAGAAACCACTCGACACAGGTGTGTGCTGCTTCGAAAGAGAGAGAAGGGAAAAAAAGAAGAAACAATTTCGGTTGACGGACCCTGCAAACAGACTTGAATACACGGGTAAGTTATGTATATTAATTATGCTAGCAGACCAGCAGGCCAACATCAGTGTCTGAACAAGCAAGTTTAAAATCAGGCCCTAGTACAAATGCACGTGCGCGCGCGCACACACACACAAAAAACACTACAGAGATACAGGAGAGGGAGAGCGCGAGGACGAGATCGGAGACGAGGGAGGAGTGGAGGAGAAGGGAGGAGAAGAGGAGAGAGGAGGAAGAATTAGAGAGAGCGAGAGAGACGAGAGAGAAAGAGGCGGATGAGGATCCAGAGAGAGAGGAGAGGAGAGAGAGGTAATCCGCGCCCAAAATTTGTCTTAGAATGGGTATTCCATTTCTATGAAGTGCCTGTTTTCATTCGTGTTCTATTAGTTTTTGCCCAAAGCTTGGCAACCAGGACGGCAAAGATAAAACCAGCAAACGCAGGGAGGGGGGGGGGGGGGGGGGGGGGGGGGGAGCATTGACCTCATAGGCGAACAGAAAGGATAAAATGAAATTCCGAGTTAGCGGGTCACAGGGAGAAGACCCCCACAATTCTCCTCCAGCCCTGGCATCCTCGGTTCCCTGTCTAAACTGTCACGGGTTGGTGATAAGACAATAAAACAAAAATACGATGTGTGTGTGTGTGGTGTGTGTGTGGGCGGTGTGTGTGGGTGTGGGTGTGTGTGTGTGTTAGTGTGACAGGCGGTGGCGATAAGACAGAAATAGCAAATGATAATGTGGTGTGCGTGTGTGTGTTGTGTGTGTGTGTGTGTGGGTGCTGTGTGTGTGTGACGAGTGCGCGGGACGCGAGTGCATAAGTGTTGGTGTGTGTGGGTGAGTGTGTTTGTGGTGGTGGGTGTGTGTGTGTGTGTGTGTGTGTGCGTGGGTAGTAGGGGTGGGGTGAGGGCGTGTGTGTGTGTAGTGCGCTGGCTGGGGGGGGAGTGTGGGGGTGTGTAAGAGCGCGCGTGCGTGCGTGCCGTGCGTGCGTGCGTGCGTGTCGGGTGTGTGTGTGGAGGTGGTGGTGTGGTGTGTGTGTGGTGTGTGTGTGGTGTACGTGAGTATTGAGTTGTGAATGTATGCGAGAGTTTAAGTGATGTGTGTGTGTGGTGGGTGTGTGTTGTGTGTGTTGTGTGTTTGCGTGCTGCTGCGTGCGTGAGCGTGTGCAGTGCGCGGCGTGTGCGATGTGTAGCGGGTGGCGCTCGCGCGTTGTGTGGTGTGGGTGGTGTGTGTGTGTGTGTGGTGTGTGTGGGTGGTGTGTGTGTGTGTGTGGTTGTGTGATTTGGTGTGTGTTGTGTTTGTGAATGTGTGTGTGTTGAACGTTGTGTATCGTGTTTGTCGGAGTCCGTGTGTGTGTGTGTGTGTGTGGTTGTGGTGTGTGTGTGTGTTTGCCGGGTGTGTTTTGGGGTGTGGGTGTGGTTGTGTGTGATGGTGTGATGCGTAAGTGTGTCGCTGGTGTGCGTGCGTGGCGTGCGTGCCGTGAGATGCGTGAGTGTGTGTGTGTGTAGTGCGGCATGTGTGTGTGGGTGTGTGGTGTGTGGTTGTGTGTGGCGTGTTCTGAGTGCGCTCGCATGTGTACAGGAAGAGGCAGACGGAAGAAGCCGCGGCGAGATGACGAAATGCGGCCAGGTAAGGAAGTACAAAGATCAGCGGAGTTGTGAGGTCCCAGAGTCCACTGCGGTTAGGTGGCACAATGGACACCGCGGCGCGGTTCCTCGCCTTCCGGGGAGACTGGCCACTCGAACATCGATGACCCGCTCAGTTGGTTTCCCAACCCGCTGGCATGTGTGTCTGTCACCCCACAATGGGTGGTTGTAGCGGGGGAAGGTGACGGGAAGGAAGGGAAGGGGGGGGGGGGGGGGGGGGGGGGGGAGAGACAAAAAAAAAAAATGGTCCGTGTGTGTGCACAATCTGTACTAGGCTCGTTTAGTAGTGCCGTTGTGGGAAACGTTTGCGAGTGTAGAAAATCGCTGGTCGCAAAACCAACCAATCACCCAACCCACTAAGTACTGACACTCAGACAACTACTCAGGCAAACCCCCAATCACCCAACCACCAAGTAACTACGTAACTGTCGAATGACTAAACTAACCACCACCCACCCACCCAATCAAATATTTACTAACCAACACATATACGGTTTCCGCTGTCCACTTCCACGTGTGGCGTCGCTACTGCGATTAAGTGCAGTGTTAAAGATATGACTTCAAGCTCCCTTATTATTTTCTTACTAGCACATCTACTGGGAGGGACGGAAGAAGAAAGGAAGAAGCCGCGGACGGGAGAATGAGGAGAATGAAAGAAAGGCGGGAAAGGGTTAAGGAAAGTAAAAAGAAGGCAAAGATAAGCGGAGGGGAGGTTGAGGGGTTACCCGACCCCCTTGCCGGGATGTGCACACAATGACACGGAGGGGGCGCTTGTCCTCGCATTCCGGGGAGACTGGCCACGCGGAAATCCGATGAACGATACAGTTGTTTCCCACACCCGCTTGGCCATCACATCTTCACCCCACAATGGGGGCGAGGCGGGGGGAAGGTTGAATGGGGGGAGGACGGGACGGAAGGGAAGGGGGGGGTGGGGGGGGGGGGGGGGGGGGTGGGCGGGGGGGTGGGGGGGGGGGTGGGGGGAGGGGGGGGGGGGGGGGGGGGGGGAGGGGGGGGGGGCGGGGGGGGGGGGGGGGGGGGGGGGGGGGGGGGGGGGAGGGGAGGAGGGGGGGGGGGAGGGGGGGGGAGACCAAAAAAAAAAAAAAAAAAAAATGTTGTCCTTGGCAAAAAGCACAATCTGACAGCTCGTTGTAGTAAGTATAGTAGGGCAACCAAGTGGAACGTTGCGAGCTAGAAATCGTGGTCGCAACAACCAAAATCAAACAACCCACTCACTTACTGACTACCTCAGACAACCTAACTCAGGCAACCAACCCCATCTCCACCAAACCCACCAATAACCTTATAACCGTCTTCGGGGATGACTAACTAACCCAACCACCACCCACCCATACAACAATTTACCTAAACCAACAACAATACTGTTTACGTTCGTCCAAACTGCCAAGTGTCGTCGCATTAATGCGAATTAAGTTGCAGTGTTAAAGATATATCTTCCAAGCTCACTTATGTTTCTGCCATATCCACTCTAATTGGGAGGGACGGGGAAAGAAGAAACGAGAAGAAGAAAGGAAGAAGAAGGAAGAAGAAAGAAGGATGGGCGGGGGGAGGGAGGGGGAGATGGGGGGGGGGGGGGGGGAGGTATAGGGAGTGGGAGGTAGTGTCGGCAGAAACCGGACCTTTGGGATAGGGAGGCGTTGGGGCTAAGGGTTTGTTAAAGATGTTAAGCAGTGCCTCAGAGATCTATGTGCGACCCGTACAGAGTAGTTATTGCCCGCAATGGCTATCAAGTAGGCACCCGTGGTCGTGGGGTTGTACATCTATGCTTTTTTTTGATCTGCTCCCATCCCCCTCCCCCACTCTCTCTCTCTCTCTCTTTCTTTTCTATCTCTTCCTCTCTCAACCAGACACACAACCACACACAAAATCACATCACACACAACACACATTACACGCGCGCGCGGCGCGTCAGCACGCACGCACAAACAAACACAACACACACACACACACCAAACCACACACACATAATATAATATACCGAGGAGAGAGAAGAGAGAGAGGAGAGATGAGAGGAGGAGAGGGAGGAGAGGAGATGAGAGGAGGGTGATGGCGAGAGGGGGGGGTGACGAGAGACGAGAGAGTGAGAGGGGGGGAGGGGAGGGGAGAGGGAGGGGAGAGGAGGGGAAGAGATTGGGAGGAGAGGGGAGAAAGAGAAGAGACGAGAGAAGGAGGAAGTGAGAGAGAGAGAGAGGCGGATGGAGAGAGAGAGAGGGAGGAGGAGAGAGAGGAGAGAGAGCAAGGAGGAGGAGGAGAGGGGGGGAGAGGGAAGAGAGAGCGAGGAGTGGAGAGAGCAGGGAGAAGAGGGAGATGGAGGGAGATGAAGATTCCTGGCAGCATAAAATAGCATATAAGCATATTGCAATGACGTTGGTACTTGATTCGTAATCACTGTATCATTTGAACAGGTTATCTCTGGACTTGAGGTACACCATTCATGAGAGTAAAAAGGAAAAAAAAATAGTGTTCAAGATGCTTTGGAACAATCGAGTACTATGGTAAGAAGTACGGGAGAGGAGAGGGAGAGAGGGAGGGGAAGGATTGGGGGGGGGGGGGGGGGGGGGGGGGGGGGGGGGGGGGGGGGGGGGGGGGGGGGGGGGGGGGGGGGGGTTGGGGGGGGGGGGGGGGGGGGGGGGGGGGGGGGGGGGGGGGGGCACAGGGGGGGCCCAAACGGACGCAGCCCAGGGGGGGGAGGGGGGGGACACAGGAAGTGGCAATGGGGAGAAAAGAAGCAAGCAGCGCACAAGAGATGCACAGAGAGGGGAGGAGGGGGGAGAAAAGAGGGAAAGTGGGCGGGGCGGGGGAGGGAAGAGAGAAGAGAGGGGGGGGGAGGGGGAGGAAGAAAAGGAAGAAGGGGGAGCGGGGGGAGGGAAGGAAGAAGATGAGAGGAGGAAAGAGAGGAGGAGAGAGGAAGAGAGAGGGGGAAGAGAGAAGGGGGGGGGGAGGGGGGGGGAGGGGGAGAGGGGGGGGAGGTAAAGGGAAAAAAGAGAGAAAGAGAGAAAGCGAGCAAAGAGAGGAAGGGGTTTTTTGGAATGGAGAGGAGAGAGAGCAGAGGAGAGCGGGAGACGCGAGAGAGTAGAGAGAGAGAGGGAGAGGGAGCGGAGAGAGGAGGAGATGCGAGACGAGAGAGAGAGGAGAGAGAGAGAGAGAGAGAGAGAGAGGAGGAGAGAGAGCGAGGAGAGAGAGAGAGAGAGGAGAGAGATATATGGACGTAAGGTAGGGAAATTATAGGCAAAGTCAATGGGAAGGGGGAGAGGAGAGAGGGAGAAGAGAGCAAGGGGAGGGAGAGAGAGAGGGAGGAGAGGAGCGTGAGAGGAGGAGGACCGCGAGAGGACCGGAGAGGAGAGATGAGAGGGGGGGGGCGGGGGGGGGGGGGGGGGGGGGGGGGGAGGAAAAAAGTGGGAGGAAGAGGGGAGGGAAAAGGGAGGAAAAGGAGGGGAAAAGGAAGGGGGGGAGGACAAAGGGAAGGAAGGAAAAGCCAGACAGACGGAGCAGAGAGGGATATAGAGGGGGAGGGAACAGGAAGGGATTGATGGAAGAAAGAACACACACACACACACCACACACAGAGAGAGGAGAGACGAGGAGAGAGGAGAGAGAGAGGGAGGAGGGGGGGAGCGGGTAGGAGAGAGGAGAGAGACGAGAGGAGGAGAGAGAGGCGAGAGCCAGAGAGAATCAATCTCTGGAATGTTCCCCAGGCGCTGGCAGGAGTTACATTCACTTTCCAACGGGGAACATAAGCAACAAGTGGTAATGATGACCGCTTTGGAGTTAGGTAAAGAACAGATAACGCCAATCACAATATAATTGTTTCTAAATGCCTTGCAACCTTACCACCCTGAAATCGGAGCGTGGAGATATGTGTGTTACGGTGGGGTTTTTGTGGGCCTGTGAGCGGGTTGCATACGCGGCAAGTGAGTGGTTTGCCGTTGCGCGTTTGTTGGGTGTGTGTGTGTGTCGTGTGGTTAGTGGTGTTGTGTGTGTGTGTGGGTGGTGTGTTGTGTGCGTGCTGCCTGTGAGTGGTGCGCGTTGCGTGCGTGCGTGCGTGAGTGCCGTGCGCGTGCGTGTGGTGGGTGTGGTGGTTGTTTGTGTGTCTTTTGTTGTGGGTGTGAGGAGTGCGCCCGTTCTGTGCGCGGGTAGGGTGAGTGTTTCCGTTGCGTGGGTGGTCTGTGTGTACTGGTGAAAATAAATTAAAGTATGTATGTCTTGCTCCTGTTGCATCATATGTGCAAGCAAGCAACGCGTCTGCATGTGCACGTGCGCGTTTGGTATGGCGTGTTTGGGTCTTTGTTGTGTGTGTCGCGCACGATTGAATATGTGCTGTGAGCGGGAATGTGTGTGTTGTGTGTGTGTGTGTGTGGTGTGCGGTATGGTGGTGTTGGTGTGTGAGAGAGAGAGAGAGGGAGCGAGAGACCGGGCGAGAGAGAGGAGAGAGGAGGAGAGTGAGAGGGGAGAGAGGAAGAGGCGGGGAGGAGGGAGGGAGACGAGGTGAGAGGAGGTCGGGAGATGAGGAAGAGAGAGAGAGGAGGTAGAGGGGGTGGAGGGCGAGGGTTGAGGAGGGGAGAGAGGAGAGAGAGAGGAGAGAAGGAGAGGAGGGAGGAGAGGGAGTAGATGGGGAGAGGCGAGAAGGAGGGAGGAGAGGGATGGAGGGATGAGAGGAGAGAGGGAGGAGGGAGAGAGAGGGGGAGAGAGAGATGAGGCAGAGGAGGAGGAGCGGGACGAGAGGAGAGAGGGGGGGAGAGGGAGGGGAGAGAGGAGTGAAGGAGATAGGAGGAGAAGAGGGATGAGAGGAGATGAGAAGAGAGGGACGGAAAACTTTTAATCATTAGGACATGGACCCATTGATAGGAGGTGCCAAGGTACAAAACATTTGTCCAATCTGAGAGACAGAGACAGAGAGAGAGAGGGGGGGGGGGGCGGAGGGGAGGGGAGAGGGAGGGGGAGGGACGGGGAGGCAGGAGGAGGGAGAGAAGGAGAAGGAGGGAGAGAGGAGGTAAAGGGGGGAAAGAAGAAAATAGAGCCCAATGTATGGTTGCTTTGGGTCGTCATTGGTCTGTTGGGAAGCATACGGGGAGCGAGAGAGAGAGAGATGAGGGAGGTGAGAGAGACGACGAGAGAGAGAGGAAAGAATGAGACTGGATCCGGTGGCGAGGACGAGAGAGGAAGTCCGGGGTGAGAGGAGGAGAGTAGGAGAGGGAGAGTGCGTGGGTGGGGTGTGGTGTGTGTGTTGTGTTGTGTGATGTGTTGTGTGTGTTGCTCGTTTTTGTTGTGTGTTGCGTTGCGTGAGTGTGTGCGTGCGTGCGTTCGTGAGTCATGAGAAGAACGGTACACTGTAAACGGCTGCTGCGCCTGCGCGGCGCGCTTGAGAGTGGTGGGTGCGTGTTGTGTGTTGTTCGTGTGTTGTGTGTCGTGTCGTGTGTTGTGATGGTGTGTGTGCGGTGGGTGCGTGTTTTTGTAAGTGTTGTAAGAGGAAGAGAGGAGAGAGAGGGGAGAGAACGGGAGGCGGCGAGGAAGGGCGGAGACGAGAGAGGTGAGAGGGGAACGGGGGAGAGTTGGACTGAGGGAGATAGGATGAGAGAGAGCGAGTGTGAGAGACGGAGAGAGATAACGGGAGACGAGAGGCGAGTCGTGGGAGAGGAGAGAGAGGGGGGGGGGGTGTTGTGGTGGGTTTGACTCTCCTAAACTTCCTAACGAGGCACTGACCTGTTCAGCATCGTTGGTGACAGAAACCAGAAAATATTCTGACACGAACTTTGAAAAGAAAGAGAAAGGAGTTTGTAAACTATGAGAGTTTGACGGAGGGTATGTAAAATTTATAGCTGTAGCTTAATTAGGAGCGAAGTTATTATGATTTTTTAAATATTTAATTTTTTTACGACAGTCAGAATTCCCCATAAGGGCCATGTTTGGAGGCCTGTAACTCGGGCCATTTGGCAAGTGACATGTCTGAAACTATGGGTGATTGATGTCAAACTACTTGTAATATACACTGAATTTTTTTTCAGACCTGAGGCTCTTGCAGAGTCCGACTACCACACTCCTAAAAATGCCAAAATCTCATTTTGACTTTTTCTTCCTTCCATATCGGCAACCAAAAACAAGTTTTATAAAATGACACATCCCTGCTTTCAATTGACATACAAGCATGTAACTTATATCAAAATGATCAGGATTACAAGATCTATCCAATAAGAAGACATTTCAAGCATGTCAGCACAATTGTACACCCCCATACCACCTTCACCCCCCCCCCACCCCCACCCTTTTACCTAACTTCTTGTGTGCCATGTAAACATTACGTATACAAATTAAAAATATCTCTGCTTGGCATGATCTTATGAAAACATATGATTGACATTTGTACCAAAAGTAATGCTCAGAAGATTAAAAAGCAAGAAACTTTGCCTACCCCCCCCCCCCCCCCCCCCCCCCCCCCGATCCCCTCGCTCCTCTCCCACCCCCTTTCCTCCCTCCACCCTAATCTCCAGTGCCTATGCTTTCCATATATTAGTGAAAAACTTATATATATGATTGCCAAGAAATACTGAATATAACAATGCCATTACAAAATAAATACACTCATCCCTTGAGTTTTTACCCTGGCCCCCATACCCCCCTTGCCAGCAGGAACTGAATGGACAAACTTAACGGTTTTACTTAATGTGTAGTTGAAAGCCTGAAGAATTGCTCCTCTTTCTAATTGGCATACATTTTTAGAATTGATAAATATCCGGACGAGCACAGTGTAGAAAACCAAAGGAAGGGATAGGAGTGAGATGTGCATATGCTGGCCAAGGCTTGCAGCTAATCGGTAAACAGCACCAACTTTCAACACATGCTGACACACAATCACCATCAAAAGTACAAAAGACAGTGTATGGAAATGAAAGATGAATAACAGATTTTGTCTGATGTATTTTCATTTTTTGATTAATTTTCAAACATTTGGAGAAAATAACAGTCAAATGTGGGTTAACAGCCCACTGGCTCTTTCTTAGTCATGGAGAGAAAGTTTGTGTAGAAACTGGCCATTGTTACAGTGTATGTTGACCAGAACAATGCCTGTTTGTAGCAGACACTAACTGCACAGTTTGGAGCACCTGAAGTAAGTAATAAACAAATTGAGTTAGGGTTGTCATTAATTGATAAATCATGATGGTAGTTAATCCATTCCATTCAGTCACACACACCACACACACACACACACACACACACACACACACACACAGAGAATCACGCACACACACACATAACATACATTATCACCATAACCGCCAATGACAATGGAGTGCATAAGACAAGTGTTTTAGAATCTCAGCTTGATTTATTTGATAAAGGAAATACAGGCACAAAATTAATATTCTGTACAAAGCTTAAATAAATGTTTAAGAACTGCCCAAAAACGTGGACAAAACGAATCACAAGACAAAACACATGATTCGTTTGTCGTTTTTTTTTTTTTTTGCAGTTCACAAACGTTTTTTTTTTAAAGATTTGTTTTAGATTTCCGCCTGCAGTCATCTCACTTTGCAACTAGATCTAATATTCTGTACATTTTCCTAGTGGAATTGTTAGTTTCTGCTGTTCATTCGACATTGGGCCTCAAAAGCGTCGTTGGGCACGGTCACGTGACCTAATAAAATTTGATATTTAAGTCGAACAGGAAAGATCTGGTTAAAAAAAAATCAACAGAAAATAAGCCTTGAAGTCATACAAGCTACACCGTAAACATATCCATGGAATCTAAGTAGCAGTTTTAATTTGGGTGTAAAATACAAAAACACATACTCCTCTCATCAGCACGACCCCACCATTTACTCCGGTCTGATGTTTCAGTCGTCAAACAAAAACACAAAGTAATCTTCAAAAATATATGACAGTAATATAGTTAAATTGTGATGTAAAACTGACGGAAAAAAAGGTGCCAATTTACCATTCAAAATAGCCGGAACGGCGTGGTTTGAAGACGACTCGTCGATATTCGATAGATTCCGTTTAATATTTACGGGTCGCATGCCGTCTGTGTACTTAGCGCCATTCCAATTTTCATGTCGACGTCGAAGCTGCACCACGGCTTGTTTCATAGCTTTGCGCTCCGCGGCATTTGAACGGACAAACTTCAAAATTTTTACTCAAATATAGTTTTTAAACCCTGAAGATTTGCGTGAGTGTAAAAGTATATAATGCTCGCTCTTGGTTTATTCTCGAAATTTTACATGAAACATTTTAAAAAAGGGTTTTCACTCTGAATTTTCCGTTGAATGCCTACACTTCGCACAGTGACGTTACGGGGATGACTCTTCTTCCTGTTTAGCATGCTATTTTTAGAACTACTAACCGGTGCCACCGAGCGCATAGCAGACGACGAAAAGGCAGTGATCGGAGCGAGACGCGCGCATGGCGGCCGACGCTGGCGGCTACTCCGTAACAGCGCAAACTTTCAACACACGCTACAACACACTCACCACCAAAAAATATAAAAACAATGTATGGAAAACTGAAAGATAAATAAACGGGTTTTGTCAGGCGTACTTTTATTTCTTGATTTATTAATAAATATTTGTAGAAAATCACAGTTGAATGTGGGCCAACAGCACACTGCCTCTTAGTCATAGAAAGAAGGTTTGGGAGCAGTACCTACTTCAAGAGTAATGAATTCTACTGCTTGGTGACAGATTTTGTAAACTGAACTACGTGCATATGAGCTTGCGTGTTTATGTGCGTGGGTGGGAGTTCGTGTGGTATGCGTTCATGGTGCGTGTGTGTGCCTGGTGTGTGTGTGTGCGCGTGTGTATGTGCGCGCGCGTGTGCCTCTGAGTGTGTGTGTGTGTGTGTGGTGTGTGTGTGTGTGTGTGTGTGTGTGTGTGTTGTGTGCGTGCGTGCGTGCGTGCGTGTGCGTGAATGTGTTTGTGTGTGCATGCCGGTGCCTGTGAAAATTTTTAATTAATATCTGTATAATATAATCAACCTCATCACCATACGCAGTTCTTGTCTCTCCAGGTACAGAAAGTCCAAATCCTGTAATTTGTACGCCAAACCCACCACAGGAAGCCATATCAGGGTGGTCATTTCGTCTAAGTCCATTCTTTTACACAGTCTTTTTCTTTGTAAAAAGAAAGAAAGAACACTAACACAACAGATACTTTTCAGATACTTTTCAAACAAACCGAAATTGCTAAGAAAAAGTCTTTTTTTACAGAGAAAATCTTAAAATTGATGGGGGAAAAAAAAAAAAAAAAAAAAAAAAATATCAAACTCTTTCAGGTACTCACAATCACATCCGGAGGGAACATCCCCGAACAGGGTTACATAGAGTCTGCTGTACATCTAACACTCTTTCGGAAACATGTTTTACAAAGCTGGTAAATCCCATGGAATGTACCATACAGCTTCTTCCCCTTTTAAGAGATACTAATGGGTGGAAAAAAGAGTGGCTGAGTGTGTGTAATCGGCACAAAACCGTTTCTTATTCATGGCCCACCAGCGGCGGTTGGTAAAAGCACTTCAGACTTGGGACGGATTTGAAAGAGTTTATCGGTCTGGGTGTTCCAGTCCTCTTTCCAGAGGTCCTTCACATCAGTCTGAACTTGGGGCTTCGCGTCGGTTGAGGGAATACAGACAGCTGCCCCATTCATGGCAAGTTGGTCAGCCATCTCACTGCCTCGAATGCAGACATGTTCGGGAACCAAACCAGAACCCAAATTGTAAACAATGGATTTCAGAGAGGTATACACTAAAAAGATAAAATAATAAATAAAAATAAAAATCAGGAGCTAAGGGAGTTTGAAGTTACGACCTACTAGGGCCTCTAAAGCAGACGAAATCCCATAGAACTAGAGTGTCTTTGTATGTTGATTTAAAGACCGTTTTGAGACCACGACCAACGCCGTGAAATCAGCCTTGTAGATGGAGCTGTTTTTGTAGGAATGTGCTTTGAACGTTTCTGAGAGGGAGCTGTTTAGCAGTAAGCATCACAACTCCTTTTTTTAATATTTGGAACCATCGGTAAATATTTTTTGAGAAGACAGAAGTTTACAGCAAACTTGATTAATGAAGAAGAAAGGTCTTGCATGCCAGAGTGCTGGTGAAGTCTTTGCGGCAAGAGGCAAAGAACAATGCAGATCTGCAGGATGTCCACGGTGGGTTTGTCTGGAAATTGGACAAACTATGCTCATCTCCATGATCAATGTTCACAAGGGAAATTTACCGATTTCACTGGGGTGGAACGGAAATGGGGGGGTTTTCTCTTCAGATTGTTCAAGAATTTCGGTAGAAAAAATCGTGCAGTCGTGCATGCGTGCGTGCGTATGTTCAGAGAGAAAAGGTTCAAATAACAGTGCAGAGAAAGTTCTACAGTTTGCACAGGAATGGTTCCCCAGCCTCTGCATTCAGTCTGCATACAGAGACAGGGCGGAATGCACCGAAACACAGAGTCTAAGCTCTTGATGTATGGGATCCGAAGTGTCGCAGTAGGAAGGCCTTGCAGAACCATAGAAGACACAGCCGTAGTGCAGTCTCGAGCGGATCAAAACCCTCTAGAGGTGGAACAAAAAAAAAAAAAAAAAGTATTCTTATTGGCTCCACAATCCGAGTGTGTCACGGCTCGGAGAATGCCCTTTACTTTCCGACATGAAGTCTTCGAGTCTTGGATGTGACCAAACCTTGCGTTTGGGATTACTGAAATGACTCCCAGCAATTTGGCGTCCTTTACTTCTAGAATGGTGGATTTATTCAGACACATTTCTGAGTCACCAATGTACACTCGACAGCCGTGAAAGTGAATACATTGGGTTTGGTAGCAGAAGAAAAGATAAAACTTTTTTTTTTTTTCTCGGCCTACTGTCGAATCTTATCCATGCAAAGTTTCAAAAATGGAGTGACTGATGGCGGAGAGCGAAGCAAAATTTAGAAAGAGAGGGGGTTAGTTACCGCCAAGGACACTGACAAAACAAACAAAGCACAGGACAAGACACTAACCTCCTCTCTTTCTAATTTTTTTTCTTTTATCCATACAAAGTTGGAGTCGACATTGTACGCCAACACAGGTAGCTCCAACTGCGCAGAGTGTGAAATCAACAAACAGACGGAACCCAGAACCCTGGTTTACTGACTCGACTGTGTCATTAATTCTATCGCTGAGAAGAGCAGGAGACCTTAGCTCCTGGATGTCAGACAGCCTGGTGCCAAAACGAACTTCAAACTGCAGATTAGCCGAAACGTTTTCAATAAAATGAGATATACTGCTGGTGATGAAGATCCATGAGAACATCTGACTTACACGTGGAGTCGTAAGCTCTCTCTAGGCCAGAAAAAAGATAGTTAAAACATTTTGTTTTTGTTAATGACAGTGCTGCCATTTGTGATTTCAAGAAAGACAAAATGGTCGACAGAGGAACTGTGCTTGCAGAAACCGCAAACTGGATTTCCACAACAGTCGAGATCTGACCATCTTTTCCATAAAGTTACGAAGACAACTCGTCCGAAAATTAGCAGGAATGGTCAAGTCTTTTCCAGATTTGGGAACTGGCATACTGCGGGCTTTCCATCAGGAGGCCGATGAATTGGTACACATTTAAAAGAGCTTTTGTGACAGCTTTCCGGAAGACGTTTCAGAAAATGATAGTCAATGTCATATACGTAGCAGAATCAGTCTAGGTTTGAAGAGCTGTTTTCAGTTCATCAATAAAAAAAAAAATGGCAGATTATATTCCTCAGTTTTGTCAGAAAAACAAAACTGTTGAAGAGAGATTTTTCTACGAGTTGTTCGTATAAAGAAAAAAAAAAAAGCAGAGGAGGAAGACGGTGTATCTTGCCGAATAGAAGAGGCCAACAGACAGGCAACATCTTGTTTGATTGTGATCAGATCATCGATGGATATAGCGTTTGTAGTTTTTTCCTTATAATGATTATTTTTTACTTTTTTCTTGGGAATTTTTCTTCTATTTTTTTTTTTCCGGTCTGCTTTGACCAGTAATCTTTCCAAGACTGGCGTTTGCTCATTTTGAAAATTCATCTTGATCTGGCTGGCTCCCAGATTTTGATAGACTCGTGAAATATTAAGCCCATTAGTGATATCTTTCAATTTGTTGCCTGGTGAAAGAAAAGTAAAAAAGAGAAAAATGAAAAGCATTAAGAAACGAAATTTCCGTGTTTCTCTTTTGTTGTATGGCAATCACCACGTACAGTGCCACTGATACCCTAAAACAGCAAAAAGTAAAGTGTTTAAAGCAAAGCGCTAAAGATGTGTGTGGGAGAGAGAGAGAGAGGAGAGAGAGAGAGAGAGAGAGAGAGAGAGAGAGAGAGAGAGAGAGAGAGACAGACAGAACAGACAGACAGACAGAGACAGACAGACACCACGTACGCACACCACACACGCATGCACACACATTCACACAGAGTTTCATTTCATAGTTAATACATTTTAATAAGGTGCCTTTATCCAACTGCACACATTCGTGATTCGAGCTCAAGGACTGAGGATGGAGAATGCGAGCGCTTTTACTATTACAGTCTGTACCCCCCTGAAGAAGGCAATTAAAGCCGAAATGTGGAAATTTCAATCTTGTTTGTTTGGATTTTTAATATTCTTTGTTTACACACACACACACACACACACACACACACACACACACACAGGAGATGGGGGAGGATGAGAGAGACGGGGGAGGAGAGAGACAGAGGAGAGAGCGGGGGGAGGGGGGGGGGGGGGGGGAGAGAAAGAGACAGGGAGGGCGGAGGAAAGAGACAGGGAGGGGGGGAGGGGGAGAGACAGACACACACACACAGACAAAAAAAGCGACAGTCACAGACCGAGACACAGACAGACAGACAGAGACAGAGAGACTGAGAGAGGAATTCAGTGTACTACCAACCCTTCTCATTCGATTCTGTTCCAGTAAGGGCTACTGGTCCCCCAGCTGGCGGCAAATATAAGAAATACGAATCCCCCTCCCCCCACCTCTCTCTCTCTCTCTCTCTCTCTCTCTCTAACTGACCACATAATTTGATCAGGATAACGTTATCCATCAAACGTTTTTCCTCCAACTCATCCATCAAAAAAAAGCACGAGCACGGCATGGAGAGAACGAACGAGAGGTTGAGCACCTAGTGCCCCGCCATCGATCGTTTAATTCCCATCCCCCCCCCCCCCCCCCCCCCCTGTCTGTCTGTCTGTCTGTCTGTGTCTGTCTGTCTGTCTGTCTGTCTCTCTCTCTCTCTCTCTCTCTCTCTCTCTCTCTCTCTCTCTCTCTCTCTCTCTCTCTCGCCTCGCATCCGGGGTTGCCGACGACGACGACGACAAAGCTGTAACCTGGTCCGCCCCTCAGCCGATTTGCTTTCAAAAAAAAAAAAAAAAAAAAAAAAAGAAAAAGAAAAAAAAAAAAAAAAGGAAAAAAGGGATGGGGTGGGGTGGGACGTAAAGCCAGTGACCCACAAACTCGCCAGACCATGAAACTGGACGGGTGAAAAGGGGGACGTGGGCGGGGTGGAGGGATAGGGGGATGCGGGGGGGGGGGGGGGGGTGCAGGGAGGCAAGGAAGGGAGGGGGAAGGGAGGGGAGTGAGAGGAGAGAGAGAGAGAGAGAGAGAGAGAGAAGAGGAGAGAGAGAGAGAGAGAGAGAGCGTGTGTGTGTGTGTGTGTGTGTGTGTGTGTGTGTGTGTGTGGAGGAGGGTGATGTGTGTCAGATAGAAAGCTCGCCCATTTCAGGTGATCATTGGGCGGAAAGGTGGCAGTTTGTAGTCATCTTTCGGTGGTCTGACAAACTACAAGTGCCTCCCCTCAATAACTTTACCCCCAACCCCTATAAAAAAAAAAAAAGAAAAAAAAAAGGGAAAAAAGTGGAGGAACCCTCCAATAGAAGTGATCTCAAAAATCAAATAGAATCATCAACGTAGAATTCCACTATGCCCACATTATGTAAACCAGTGATATCTCGACGGTGGGAGAGAGAGAGAGAGAGGGGGGGGGGAGGTTGAGAGAGGAAGAGAAAGGGGTGGAGGAGGAGGGAGGGGGAGGAGGGGGCACGTCACGTGTCATGAATATTTCATGCCATCATTCCATATAATTTCCCCCCATGCTTATGATAGGGAGTCGATCCTACAGCCGAGTACAGCCAAGAAAGAAACAGGCCTGGACATATTCTTCGCCGAGTAACAGGCTCAGACGTCACGCATCGACTTTGGAGTTAGATGCTGCGAGTTCGAATCTCGCCACCCGTGCCCCGAACCATACATTTTAGTCTGGACTGATTGAGCTCACTGTGCCACATGCCGTAGGAAAGCAGGCTGGAGCAAACTGTTATAACATCTACAAGACTAGACAGTATGCAAGTCTAGCCAGCACCCTGACTCC
>JADBJO010012077.1:45000-47500 GCA_016801955.1 Conus betulinus
AGGTGTCACATATGCGCAACTACTAGAGCATCTCACGCAAACAGCTTTCTACGGAAATTTGATTATTTCGGGGAGCCATACCGAGCTAATATGGTCCTGGTGTGTTTAAAGGGGGTCCGGTCTCCGCTAACGTGTGCTACAGACAACTGTGTTTTTTTTAATTATACACATTTTCGTTCTATGCGTGTGCCATGCTAGCACTATAAAGTTTGTTACTTTAGGTATTGAGCGCTTGTTGTTGTTGGATGTGTGTGTGTGTGTGCGCGCGCGCGCGCGCGCGCGCGCGCGCGCGCGCGCGTGTTGTGTGTGTGTGTGTGTGTGTGTGTGTGTGTGTGTGTGCGCTTGCTTGCTTGCTTGCTTGCTTGCTTGCGAAATTAGTGTGATCCTGGCCTGGCACATTATATGATATGAAAAAAAAAAAAACAACTGACAAACAAAACAACACAACTCAAAAAACAAAGTACCACGATAAAACATACACGGCAAGACACAGCTACTCACCACGACTCCTTATTCTCCCACCCCCACCTCCCCACGCTCCGCTTCCTGCCAAATCACTGTACTTGGGTACGGTGAAGGCTGGTCGTCCCCGACAATCTGAATATGCAACACCTCTCTCCTGTTGCACGCGACTGAGGACTAACGACTGTGGAGAGTCAGGACTGCCTATCCGTCCATCATCATGGCACCAGTGCCACTTACTGTCTTTAGACAACCCCTCCCCCTCCCGCACACTATTCCATTCTTAAAAAAAAAAAAATAATAAAAGAGAGAGAGAGAGGAGAGAGAGGGGGGGGGGGTGTTGCTGGAGTGCATAGTACGCAGTCATTCAGTCGTTGCGTGTCACGCATCCTTGGGCAATCTCCATAACGTGCTGGGTGGGTCTGGTGGTGGCAGCAGTACAGTGCTGGGCACCCTTCCATCTGTTCTTCCAAGATGGTGATGATCCTTGGCTTTCTTTCTAACCTCCATCAATCATCATCTACACGAACATGTTGGAGAAATACGTACTCAACTTCAAAAGTTAAAAATTGTCGAGCTTCAATTCGTCGACTGAATTCAAACTTTGGAGACAGCGGTTCCATTTATGCACCTTTTCCAGGTGCATCGAACTAATTTACCCCCCCCCCCCCCCTTTTTTTTTTTTTCAACACCATCCGCTTCATTATTTCTTTTTTTTAATTTAAACACATTTTGTCCTTTGTTTGCGAGCGTGCGTGCGTGCGTGCGTCTGTGTGTGTGTGTGTGTGTGTGTGTGTGTGTGTGTGCGCGCGCGCGAGCGCGCGCGCGCGTGTGCCTGTGTGTGATTTGTGTCCGTACATACACGCGCGTGTATGCGCTCGTGTGTGCGCTCATGTGTGTGTGTGTGTGTGTGTGTGTGTGTGTGTGTGTGTGTGTGTGTGTGTGTGTGTGTGCACGCGCGCGCGTGTGTGTGCGTGTGTGTGTGTGTGTGTGTGTGTGTGTGTGTGTGTGTGTGTGTGTGTGTGTGTGTGTGTGAGAGAGAGAGAGAGAGAGAGAGAGAGAGAGAGAGAGAGAGACAGACAGACAGACAGACAGACAGACAGACAGACAACGAGAGACAGACAGACAGACAGACAGAGAGACTGTCTGATTGTGCGAGTCTGTGCCCGTCATGCGTTTGCCTGCGTGCGTGCATGCTTACTTGCGTGCGTGGGCGCGTGCGCGTGCGAGCGGGTATGAGAGAGAGAGAGAGAGAGAGAGAGAGAGAGAGAGAGAGAGAGGAGAGAGAGAGAGAGAGAGAGAGAGAGAGAGATGGGAAAGTGAGAGAGAGAGACTACGCGTGTGCCTGTGTGTTTGTGATCGCCTGTGTAGGAGAGGCTTGTCTTTGTGCCTGTCCGTATTGTTGTCAAACATGTTTTTCCTTCTCCTGGAGTGGCAACGCTCATAGTCGAATACACACGACGCCAGCGGTTGAAAGCTAATTCATACGTTCAAGTTGATTCCTCTCCCTCTCTCTCTCTCTGTGCGTGCGTGCGTGCGGGGCGCGCGCGTTTGTGTGTGTATGTGTGTTTGCGTGTTCCTACTGTGTATACCTGAAAAACACACACACACACACACACACACACACACACACACACACACACACACACACACACACAGGGGTAGGCTTAATAAAACTGAAGGCTGGTGCACAGCTTGACATGATCTTGGTGTGGCATTGGAAAAGGCACAACCGTCAAACGTACTCGACGAGGATACGACTAACCTATTTTCATTCCCCTCGTCAATGTTAACATCAATGGAACGACGACAATATCAAAAAGTTACTGAGCATCCCGAAACTAGCCCCGAGGTGCAAGCATTCCATACGAAATACCAGGGCGTGAAAAGGAACTGGATAACTGATGAAATACAACCAGAACTTGAAGGTTCCCTACATGCAAATCTTTCTAACAACGATTTTTTTTAAACGCGACAAGAGATAACAGTATTTGCTAATTTTAACACACACACACACACACACACACACACACACACA
>JADBJO010012077.1:57500-60395 GCA_016801955.1 Conus betulinus
CAAACTTACACAACACACACACACACACCCACCACACGCACACGCGCACACGCGCGCATGCATACATTTCCGCTCCCCCTCTCTGCCTTCTCCAAAACCTTGTGGCTCGTTCCCTACAAACCCCTCTTGTTAAGAGCGCTCTCTATATTCCTCTTCTTTTTTCTTTTTTTTTCAGAGGTATTCCTCCATCCCCTCCCTGTGGTTACTACGTGTACAGCCAGCTCTCTCTCGCTCTCTGGTCTCTCTCTCTTCTCTCCATCTCTCTCGCTCTCTCTCCTCTCTCTCTCTCTTCAACTCTCTCTCTCTCTCAGTGACTCGTTTGTTGAGTACGGGTGCGAGTCCTTGCAACAACTCTCTCTCAACACTATGCTCAGTCTGCCATCTCCTTGTTTCTATTTCTACCCATTTCTAGAGCCCCCCCTCCCCCCCCCCCCCCCCCTCCTCTCTCTCTCACTGTTCTTCCCCATCAAAAAGGCTCTGTGCGTTTTCTTTCAGTAGCTCGATGAGCCAAATCATCACCACTTCCCTCTCTCTCTCTCCCTGTCCTCCTCTCCTCTCTCTCTCTCCTCGCTCTCCTAGTCAGATCCCAGTGCCAAATCACAACCGTTCATCTCTCTCTCCGCCCCTCTCTCTCTCTCGCTTCTCCTCCTCTCTCTCTCTCTCATCTCTCCTACCCTCGCTCTTCGCCCCCTCCTATTCAGATACTACAGTGACCAATCCACAAACCACTATCTATCTCTCGACTCTCTCGATATCTCTCTCTCATCTCTCCTCGTTCCCTCTTTCTCTTCCCTCCCCTCCTATTCCGATACTCAGTGCAAATCACAACGCACTTCCTCTCTCTCTCCTCTCTCCTCTCTTCCTCGCTCCTCTCTCTCTCGGGCTCTCTCTCTCTCTCTCCCTCTCACCCCACATTCTCTCCCATCGTCTCTCTCTCAATGTAGCCCACACACACACACACACCCCTCCTCGATCTCCTGCCAGCTTTCTGGGGACGAGGCTCGATGCTCAATTCAATCGAATTAGTCACTAAGCTCCGAGATGGCAGAAAAGGAGAAAAATCGGCAACGCTAATTACTGTGCATGTGCGCAATCAACCTCGCTGGTTGTTCTAATGCTCCAGCGCTGATGAAGAAAACAGGGATTCGTACCCCGTGGCACGGGATCTTGCGTGCTACGGAACTCGCTGTGTGTGTGTGTTGTGTGTGTGTGTGTGTGTGTGTGGGGGTGTGTGTGTGTGTGTGTGTGTGTGTGTGCGTGTGTGTGTGTGTGTGCGGCGCGCGCCCCGCCGCGTGCGTGTACGTTGCCTCTCCGGCTTTATGTATCTACACTTATATCAAAACTTCGCATCTCTCTCTCTCTCTCTCTCTCTTCTCTCCTTTCTCTCTCTCTCTCTCTCTCTATCTCGCATCCTTACAGTAGTTCTTGTAAAAGGGACCGACGTGCACCTTAAACATTTTTTTTTAATCATAACTGTTGCTCGGTTTAACCTTTGGTCATATGGTGACTCAAACAGCAATGTAAATCAAATACTGAATTTTAAGGTCTTTATCATCCTCAAGCATTAGAACGGAAGTCTTTGCATGTGTGCGCGCGGTGCGCGCGCGCGCGCGCGCGCGCACACCCCCACTACAAACAACCCACACACACACACAACACCCACCCAGAGCCTATGCGCATGCGATTCAATAACGATGGTAACTGTGGTTGGTATGCCATCATTATTCTTGGAGACCTGCGCGCGCCAACGAATTTTAACGCTTGACACCTATATCGCAACATTTTTTTTTTTCTTTTTCTTTTTTTTTTTAATCTTCAACCACTCCACAACCTGGCATCAATCCATCAGCATCATCATCATCATCATTATCCTCCATCACTACACCATCGTCATCTTCCCCAACATCAATTTCATGCCATTTCCTTCTTTCCTGTTTCTGGTTATGTCGTGGTTCTTCTATGGGTCGGTTCGATTGCCCCAGTTTCTTTCTTAATCGTGCACGTAAGCGTTTATAACCCGATCCGATCTGTCAGTCAGGTGATCACTCGGTCTGCTGACGTTTCCTTGGAATTTGCCAAGTATTATATAGTGTATACACACCCTGGCTGGCTGTTTACGAAAGGGCAGACTATACCCCCTGATTATAACGTGGCTCGTGGCCTCGGGTAGAACTACCTAACGCCAGCACTCCTCCACACTAAAGTATTCGTATGTGTTCCCAAGTCAATGACTGCCTATGTTGGACAGTCTTGACAAAAGTGTCCCGTTCGTCTCTCTCCTCTCTCTCTCTCTCTCTCTCTCTCTCTCCTCCCTCTCTCTCTCCTCTCCCCCCGGGAAAAGAGCCGGCGTCAAAAAAACAGTGTAAATCGGCAGTACTGATGAGAGTAAGGAACGTTCGATCTTTCAGTTAAGCACCACTGGCCGAATACCTGTGGGTCTGCTTTGTTGCATTACCATGTTTTTTCCCCCCTGACAATCTCCTTGTTGCATTTTTTTAAAATATGACTTCCATCTGTACTATCAAATGGTGCAGTAACAATTGCAACTTAAGTCGTATTTATCGATATCTTTAAAGGGACCATGGAAATTTACTAAGGTGTTCCAGTGAGTCTGTGGCGTAGCCCCTGTCGTTGTGTGTGTGGTGGTTGTGTGTGGCCGTGCGTGCGTGGTGGTCGGTGCGTTGCGTGCGTGGTGGGTGTGAGCCAGAGGAGACGAGAGAAAGAGAGAGAGAGAAACGTTGAGAGAGAGAGAGGAGCGAGAGACGAGAGGGTGGGATGTGTGTGTGTGTGTGTGTGTGTGTGGGTGTGTGTGTGGGTGTCGTGCGCGGCGCGCTGCGCGCGCGATCTTGTGTGTGTTGTGCAAGCACTGTGTATATAGTCCGTTGCGTACATTAT
>JADBJO010012078.1:0-10000 GCA_016801955.1 Conus betulinus
ACCTAACTTCATCAAAATTTGCCAAGTTCTCCGAGGAGAGGAAGGGAAAAGTAGGGGAAAAAAGAACCCCAGTGAGTGTCAATCACAGTTTTCATAACCTTATCAGTTTGTTTTAAATTGTCCCGCCAATCTTTCGTTTCTTTTCTTTTTTTTTATTTTTTGTTTTTAGGTCAAATTAAAACCCTTCAAGAATTGGTGAGATTGGTCCTAGTCTGCAATTACAAAATCATTTGGGAGCAAAAGGTATTAGGAAATTCTGACGGAGTTATGACTTGTCAGACTCGGGACACCACTGAGACGATTCAAACGAGGACCGAGCAAAAAAAAAAAGAAAAGAAGTTGTCTCCAGTACCGCTTTTGGCTACAGGCCTACCAGCGCTAAGCTTCAATGTGGGAATGCTGTTACTCAAAAATCTTACAGTTTGTGCTCTTGTGGGCTTGGCAGCACCAAGTTTATACATGATTAATAACGCCCGCGGCAGCTGGCATCCTGTTGGTACTCGATTCCCTCGTAACGCTCACAAGCCTCAAAGTGGGTGTTTGTAACAGCTTCTGTTGTGCAGCCAAATCTGGTTTGACAGTTGAGTGACATGATGTTCAGCCGATGTTTGACGTTGGTGTTTTAGTCTCAAAGTAGTACTCCCAAGTGATTTTTAAAATGATTTTGACTGTTGTTTTCAATAGGTCAAGGTTATAGAACAACGTAAACTAAGAAAGTTATGTGAAATTTATAGCTGTAGCTTAATTAGGAACGAAGTTATGATTTTTTATATATTTAATTTTTCTTACGACAGTCGAATTCCCCTAAAGGGGCCATGTTTGGAGGCCTGTAACTCGGCCATTTGGCAAGTGACATGTCTGAAACTATGAATGATTGATGTCAACTACTTGTAATATACACTGAATTTTTTTTCAGACCTGAGGCTCTTGCCTTGTGTGCCACATAAACATTACGTATACAATTAAACATCTCTGGTTGGCAATATCTTATGAAAGCATACGATTGACATTTGTATCAAAAGTAGCGCTCAGAAGATTAAAAAGCAAGAAACTTTGCCTACCCCCCCCCCCCCCCCCCCCCCCTCCTCGCTCCTCTCCCCCACTCCCCCTCTTTCCTCCCCTCCACCCTAATTCTCCAGTGCCTATGCTTTCCATATATTAGTGAAACTTATATATATGATTGCCAAGAAATACTGAATATAACAATGTCATTACAAATAATACATTCATCCCTTGAGTTTTTTACCCTGGCCCCATACCCCTTGCCAGCAGGAACTGAATGGGCAAACTTAAAGGTTTACTTAATTGTAGTTGAAAGCCTGAAGAATTGCTCCTCTTTCTAATTGGCATACATTTTCAGAATTGATAAATATCCCGACGAGCACAGTGTGTAGAAACCAAAGGAAGGGATAGGAGTGAGATGTGCATATGCTGGCCAAGGCTTGCAGCTAATCAGTAAACAGAGCACCAACTTTCAACACATGCTGACACACAATCACCATCAAAAGTACAAAAGACAGTGTATGGAAATGAAAGAGATGAATAACAGATTTTGTCTGATGTATTTTCATTTTTTGATTAATTTTCAAACATTTGGAGAAAATAACAGTCAAATGTGGGTTAGAACAAGGCCCATTGTAGCAGACACTAACCGCACAGTTTGGAGCACCTGAAAAAAAAGTAAGAAATAAATTGAGTTAGGGTTGTCATTAATTGATAAATCATGATGATAGCTAATCTATTCCATTTCAGACACACACACACACACACCACACACACACACACACACACACACATACATATCACCATAACCGCCAATGACAATGAAGTGCATGAGACAAGTGTTTTAGAATCGCTGCTTGATTCATTTAATAAAGGAAATACAGGCACAAAATTAATATTCTGTACAAAGCTTAAATAAATGTTTGCGAACCACCCAAAAAATGTGGACAAAACACATATTTTTGTCTTGTGATTCGTTTGTTGACAGGGGTTTTTTTTTGGGTTTTTTGTTGTTGTTTTTTTTTTTCAGTTCACAAACATTTGTTTAAGATTTGTTTAGATTTCCGCCTGCAGACGTCTCACTTTGCAACTAGATCTAATATTCTGTATTTTTTTTCCTACTGCAACTGGTTAGTTTCAGCTGTTCATTTGACATAAGGCCTCAAAAACGTTGCTGGGCACGGTCACGTGACCTATTTAAGTTTGATATTTAAGTCGAACAGGAAAGATCTGCTTAAAAAAAATCGACAGAAAATAAACCTTGAAGTCATACAAACTACACCTGTAAAATATCCATAAAATCTAAGTAGGAGTTTTAATTGGTGCAAAATACTAAACACATACTCCTCTCATCAGCACGACCCCACTATTACTCCAGTCCGATGTTTTCAGTCGTCAAACAAAAACAAACTAATCTTCAAAATATATGACAGTAATATAGTTAAATCGTGATGTAAAACTGTAGGAAAAGGTTGCAACTTACCATTCAAATTAGCTGGAACTGTGTGGTTTGAAGACGACTCGTTGATATTCGATAGATTCCCGTTGAGTATTTACAGGTCGCATGCCGTCTTGTACTTTGCGCCATTTCAATTTTTTTCGAGTTGAAGCTGGTAGATGAAGGCACCACGGCTTGTTTCGTAGCTTTGTGCTCCGTGGCATTTGACTGTAGTTTTTAACACTGAAGATTTGCGCGTGAGTGTAAAAGTATAAATGTTGCTCTTGGTTTTATTCTGGAATTTTACATGAAACATTTTAAAACAGTTTTTCACTCTGAATTTTCCCTTGAATGCCTACACTTCGCACCTCGAAACGCTGTGGGATGACTCTTCTCCCTGTTTAGCATACTATTTTTAGAACTACTAACGGTGCCACCGAGCGCATAGCAGACGACCAAAGGCAGTGATCGGAGCGAGACGTGCGCATGGCGGCTGACGCTCGCGGCTACTCCGTAACAGCGCAAACTTTCAACACATGCTTACACACAACTCACCACCAAAAAATACAAAAGACAATGTATGGAAATGAAAGATAAATAACGATTTTTTGTCAGGCGTACTTTTATTTCTTGATTTATTAATAAATATTTGTAGAAAAAATCACAGTTGAATGTGGGCCAACAGCACACTGCCTCTTAGTCATAGAAAGAAGGTTTGGAGTACCTACTCCAAGTGAGGTGACACACAACAGGCAGAAATTCAAACAGCTTTTAAAAGTTATTTTAAGTAACTCCGCCGGCATGCATGGACAAAAAAATTACAAGGCAAAACATGGCACGTTTCGACCTCATAGGTCTCCTTCAGGCAAAAAAATAAATAACATTAGGGACAATTAAAAATGAAGAACGAGCAGTCATTTATCTCCTTGAATTTTGTACAGGATGGGTGCAAGATGGCGAAAGAGCTTGATGGGTAGTCATCCACATGGGTGGGGGGGGGGGAGGTGGCGCAAGCATTTGTTCACTCACTGGCGACGTGGAAGGCAGTAATGGAAGTGTACTGGTTTCAATCTCCTTTCTGTCTACACAGCTTGGGGATTGTCTCATTTTTCCTCGTTTCTGAGCCGTCCTCACAGCAGAGGGGTTGGACAGACCTTAAGTTTTTTGCTTCAGCATATAGGAGTTCATAAGGGCGAAGGATTCAAGGTTTGAACAGGTTACCGAAAGTAAGGTACCCTTAAATGTCTGTGAAAACATTTTTGTAAAAGTTTGTCTGATTTAATAAATTGTGGCAATTCATTCAAATTTTTCGGAGTTCAGAAGGATAATAACCGGTCAGAGATTCACGTTTTTGAACAGATTAGAGAAAGGAAAGCACCCTCACAAGTATGCAGAAAAATGGTTATTGAAAGTTTGTCTGATTTTAGAATCGATGGTAAATTCTTTTAAATGAGCAAGTTTAGTGTTTGTGGACTCTCGCTTTCAGGCAAAATAATTCTTAATAAATGTCAGCGAACCGCCCAGAGAAACGTGGACAAACGAGTCAGAAGACAAAACACAACGTGTTTTTGACCTCTTAGGTCTTCCTCAGGTGAAACAAAATTTTTGGAAAAAATAACGAAAATGCACTTCCCACGCCTTCTTCCTTGCGCTGAACACAGAAGCAATCTGAAGCGATCAAAGCTAAGTGCATTTTCGGTTTTTTTTTTTTTTTTTTTTTTTGTTTCACCTGAGGAAGACCTAAGAGGTCGAAATACGTTGTGTTTTGTCTTGTGACTCGTTTGTCCACGTTTCTCTGGGCAGTTCGCTGACATATATTTAAGATATGTTTTAGATTTCCACCTGCAGTTGTTTCACTTTGCAACAAAGTCATTCTTGTAAGAGAAATTCATTTTTTCCAGCATGGAAATGATTGACAGCTGGACTGTTGAATGTGTTTGGAGATACCTAGGAAACTGGACCATACCAGTGGTAAGATAATGATGAGTGAATTCTGCTATCATTGATCAGAAACAGATAGCTTTTCCCAGGTAAGGTTGAACACAAATGTTTGGATTTTTTTGTGTGTGATTTAAAGCAGTCTTCGGTGTATGTTGAGTCTGGGACATTTTTTAGTCCAACTAGATTTTGTAGATTCTGCGCCGCACTCTCCCCCCCCCCCCCCCTTTTTTTTTTTTTTTTTTTTTTAGTTTGATCCTGTGCTATATGTGAAAATAAAGAAACTGGTTTGACCAGCCACCGTGGCGAAGTGATTAGCGTCGCGGACTCCGGGCTGGGAGATCGTTGGTTCAAACTCCATCAGAGTCATGTGGGTTTTTCTGCTCCGACTGGCTCCTACCCAGAGTTGAGTTTGTTGCGGACTCAGTTGGGAAGACTGGGACCACACAGTCGAGTTCCATCCACTTGATGGATGTGTTTTTCTGAGAGTGTTGCTCAAAATTTCCTGACCAACACTGCAGGTGTCTGTATCTCTCAGGCCTGGTTGACGCCGGGGTATATAATGAAAGGAAGCGTAGAGTACAGCCCTGTCATGTAGTCTGAGACCGAAATGGAAATCCATAGCATCATCTTAATCACACCCTCATCGATCAGCATATAAAAAAAAGTCTCAAATTTTGTGGATCTTCATGCCCTGCTCTCATGGTGACCTCATTTCAATGTCCTCTCCACATCTGTGGCTTTGGTTGGTTCCGTCGGGGTCACCGTATATCAGCAAGTCCATGGGACTGTTGTTGGACGGATGGGTGGTGCCCTCCGGAGGGAGAGCTCACTCACACTGGCTCTGCGATTAAGCAATTACTGTCATCAGTAGGGGGCTTAGTAGGTGGTGTCCTGCGTATGTTAGATCAGAACAGGCACCACTGAACACCACCGAAGTGACTCAGCAGCAGTGTAATGTCTCCTCCGGTGGGTCGCCTCTTGATGACTTGACATTGACTGCTCCCTGTAGATTGCTGGTGCCGGGGCTGCGGTGGGGCCAACTGGGCTGTGCCTGCGGATGGGGTATCGGAATGAGCAGCATGGGTGCGCTGCCTCTGAGGTGGCGCGAGGTTGGCACAGCAAGCAAAAAAAAAAAAAAAAAGAAATTGGTATGGTTTGAACTTGTAAGGACTCTATGACGTTCCATTGTTACATATTTACTGTGCACCTTTGTTGACATATCTTGTTCCCTTGCATACGATCAGCTGCGTGATGAATTGTTTTGCAATCATTTTTTGATCTGTTGTTATTGATTAGTCTCTGTTACCTGTATTGTTTGATTTGGACTGTTTATTTTTATGAGGATATTTTGTTGCATAGTCTAGAATCTAGTCTCTGTCACCTGTATTGTTTGATGGGACTCTGTTTATTTTTATGAGGAGATTTTGCTGCATAGTCTAGCATTTTACTTTGTGGGCATCCCTTTTTTCTTTTTAAAATTTTTTTTTTTTCATCACTCTCTCAGGTGTAACAAGTGTTACAATCAAACTATCGGCATGGTTGACTGGAGAGACAGAGCAAAAAAAAAAAAAAAATAAATAACTAATGATCTGCTAATCAGAGTTATACTCCTGAACCTGCAGAGATATGAGGTCCCTGAATCTCTGATCACCAATTTCATTTAAATGCAATAATCCTGCAGTTACCATATTAGTTTTTTTTTTTATAGATATTTTTTTTTAGAACATGAAATAAACATGAATTGGAAACTTGTTTACTTTTTTTTTTAATCTCCACCCTCTCTTCCCCTAAGAAATCACACCAGATATTTGGTTTAGAAAGCTGTTGGTTTAAACAGCTAATCGTGGATGTGTGTGTGTGTGTGTGTGTGTGTGTGTGTGTGTGTTATAAGCAAGAAGGGTCACTTTTTGCTCATTCATGAAAGGATTACCTGCCTGTAACCCCAAAACTGATGTTGGTTGCAGTACCTATTGACCTAACACACATGCAGACATGAGAGACATAGGAGAAACGCTAAACTGTTTCGAACACCTTGTATTAAGTTAGTGGTAACTACTACATAAAGTTAGAGCAGATGTGCTCAGACAGATTCTTTTTTTTTCTCCATTCCTTTTCTTGAACTGAACTCCCATAGTTCACTGCTGGTGAGATTTTTTTAGTCATGTGACTGTTTTGGATCCATCCATTTTGGTAGTGGCATTTGGTCTTCAGGATGATGTTCAGTCATGACGCCACTGTTCCTTTTTTTTTTTTTTTTTTCTTTTTGTGTGTGTGTGTATCTCATCGATCAACATCACCTGATGGACAACTGGATCTTCTACAAAGGATGGAGTAGGATTGAACATGTGTACAGGGTGAGAGGATGAATCTACTCATGGTATTATCTGTATGGTGTACTTTGCATCTTTTCAACAAGAATGGTGCTTCATAGGAATACTGCTACTTACTACCTGAGTGCACAGACACGTTTTCTACCCCAACTCAATTCAGTCGATAATATCGGCTAATAACATTGTATTAGTCTGTTATTTTAGCTTGGCCATTTCACTTAAATTCTCTGTTTCATTGACGGGCTAAGCTTATAATTTGTGATATATATATATATTTTTATAATCTGATCTTTTCCCTCAGAGAGCTTGGCATGAAAAGCTGCTAACATACTCACTGGCTGAATATAGAGTCACTTGTCTCTGAAATACTGTCTTAATGCAACTAATTATTCGGTTGATTTGCAACCCCATCCCCACCACGTCCTATTGATGAACCAAAATTAAAGATGTGGATATATAAATAAGAAAATTGTTGGCTTGATGTGGAGAGAATGGCAGTATCACATGCAGTACTACATGCATTCCCCTGCTGTACAAGTATCTGCATCCACTACAGTCTTCCCACTCAGCAGGCACCTGCATCCAACACCGCTTGCCCACTCTGTTCACATAAGTCTTTTTGCTGTGGAACTTACAGCAGTGGGTGGGAGTTTGCACATATGTTGATTCTAAAGACAAAAAAACATCAGACCTGATTGTTTCAAGCAGGAATTGAACCTACGGTACCTGAATCAAAGAACAATTTTTTATCCACTAGGTCAAGCCACTCTTGGCTATTTTGCAGCCAAGTTTTGATTGGCTCGATTCTGTCTTCCTTCAGTCATGTGTCCTGTTATTGTTGTTGTTGTCGTTGTTGTTGTTGTTGATGATATTGTTGTTGTTGTTGATTTGTTTTTCTGATGGTGCATGAGAGTAAAAATTTCACAAACACTCCTAAGAATCACCAGGCATTACTATTTTCGGCGCTTGTCAGGGGTGAGGTGGTGGTACTATGGGGTGGAAGGGAGATAATAATGGCTGAACATAATTACAACATATTTCTTTTCTGATCCTCCAGCCCTCAAAGACGATATTCATTCTGTTGATATCAAAGAGTTGTCACATTCTGTAAACCTGCTTGCAATCAGGAGAAAGAGCTGGTGGTTCCCATATGCTGAGCAACCATCAGCCCTCAAGAATTCGCTGTTGCTAGTAAAATGTGACATGTACAGGCTGCACACCAAAATCAATGCGCCAAGACATTGCTTAAGGAGTCGAGTATTTATAGACTAGTGCAATGAGATTGTTTTTGAGAATTGTTATTGTGTCTAAAAGTTGATTCTCCTCATTTCCTTTCATATGGCCATCAAGGTACAAGCCAGGTGGTTTCCAGCAGACAGATTAAAATCAAAGGAATGGGAGTATTTGGGAGGAACCAGCTGGCGCAAAGACAGGGTCACAGGTGAGTGCAAAAGCCTGAAATGTGGGGAAGATAATATATTTGAAGATTGTATGTGACGTCTTCGGTGGAAATCTCTCCCTCTCCCTGCCAAACAGGGGCAATAATGGTGGCAATTTGTTTTTTTGTTTTTTTTAAATCAGTTTAATATCTCGTGCTGGCTTAAAATGCTTGGATTATATATTGATTTAGTGCAAACTCGTAATTGTGGCGGGTGGCCTGTGGCATCAAGGAGGAACAATGGCTTCATTAACCTAGTTCAAACATGGTCCAAGTGGGATTACTCCAAGTGAGATTAAACAAAGCGTAATACATGCCAATGGATCGCCTTTGTCGGTGCAAATAATACATTTGTCCACCAGGAAAGGGAGGGTATTATTTTTGATTAGGCCTGGTCCATAACCAACAATGGAAAACTGATGCAATTTTTCAAGAGCTGCTTAAATTATGTGTTGTACCAGACTTGGTGAAAGGAGCAATGCTAACAAGAGACAACCAGTGTGGACGTAATCCTACGCTCTCTGAAGTGGCCTATGCAGAGAAACGCCAACAAAATGCCAGACTGGAAATGATGTACAAATTCCATCACAACCTCGTTGACATCAACTCCCAAGTATCTGCCCAGGAAATCCCAGACCAGAAGTTCATGAAAAAAAAAAAAAACAGCAGCAGCAGCAGCTACAACATCCCACAATGCAGGGCAGACTACCGACAAATATCCCTTCTTCCCAAGAACCATCCCAGAATGGAACAAACTACCAGAGGATGTGTGTGATGCGGTAGACCCGTCTCCTCCTACACCTCCTTCTTCTTCCGTAGAGCGACCACAATCAACATTCTGATTCTTTTGTTGCTATATAAAGAAGAGGGCCGAGTCAGCATTCAGTGTTAAAAGAAAAAAAAAGAAGAAAAAAAAATTCTCATTAGCATTGCCAGTTCTGCTGCCACCAAGACACAGTCCTCAATGGGGTCTCCTCTCACAAGATCCCTCCACATACATAGCCAGTCTTGCTGCCACCAAGACACCCACTCAGTCTTTTGTTTTTGGAAATCCCCTCTCACAGGATCCACTCCAGATTTTTTGCCTTGTGAAACTCTCCCTTTTTCTTTTCCTTCTCTTTCTCCTTCCCTTCCCTCTTCCTTCTTCTTCTCTTCCCTCCCCTTTCCTCTTTCTTCCTTCTTTTCTACTACAGATCTATGTGCTCCACCATTTCATCTCTCCTGGGCCCCCCATAGTTAATCCCCAGGATGAGACAGGCAGAGCCTTTAGGACTACATCTTATGCATTTACCTCCCCCACCCTCTCCCTCCCCTCTTCCCCACCCCTTTCTACATATGACTGAGAACAGTTTTTGCTGGCGGCCCCTAGCGAGGCCATCCAGGACAGTGTCTTTCAGGTGGTTATATATTTTTTTTGTCCTGAATGTTTTTCCATGGACTCGGCCGTTAACAATACACCGTGGCAGTTGGTCCCATTCTCGAATGGTGCGTGGCAGGAACGAGAAATGCCTATATCTGTTAGCACCCTGGGACGAGATACGTTGGAACTGCTGCTGGTCGTGTCCTCTGCGGTTTTTCGCTCTGGATGAGGTATCAGCTTAGCTTTATCGACTCGAGCCTCCCACTTGCCTATCCCCTACCTCCTCCTACTTCCCCCTCCCCTCCCCTCCTCAAGCTGAAACTATCTCTGACAAATACAGCACAAACCTTCTCAAACTACTAAGTATACGACAGAATCATCCATATAATGAAATTGGTCGTCAATAGAAGAAGACAGAGTTACCTAACTTCGTTAACTAGAGTTACCGTCCTTGTTTGTTGTTTGGTGAGGAGACCTTTCGACAAAAGCCT
>JADBJO010012078.1:20000-37500 GCA_016801955.1 Conus betulinus
CATGAATGCTCTTTTGACGAAATCGAAGAGCAGCGCCGGTTTGAAAAAAAAAAGAAAAGAAAAAAAAAGAAAAAAAGTTTTTGTACCCCATCCGCGCATTTATCAACATAAAACAAGCCTACATGGTCTAGATTTTTTTAAAAATAAACATTTCATTTTTTCTCTTTTTGCATAAACAATGTACACACATATGATTATCAGCAAATTTAACAAGTACAAACAGTATACAAACATACAAACACCAGCAAATTGGACAAAATACGTATTATACACTTGTATAAAGCAGAGAACCGTATTACTTCTAAGCTTACAAAAGTTTGTAAACTACTCACAGATAGGCAGATATATATGCCATCGTGCCAGTAAGTTCTGCTGAGACATATTTATACGGCTGGCATATTTTTCAATTTCATACCTTTTTTTTTTTTTTTTTTTTTTTTCAAATATATAGTAAACTGTTGGAACTGAGGTTGTGTTCTGTCAAGGGCATGAAACTTCTCACAAAAGGCATTAAACGCTTGTATATGTCAAAGGGACGTTGTTCGTAGTATACAAATAGGTAACAGACCCATTAACCAGTGTGCCTTACCCACCGCACACGGTCGAACTGTGTCAAGAAGGACGAAGTGGGCAGGTGACAATAGACACCTAAGGTAGTAGGGGTTCGGACCTTCCCGATAATGAGAGGGGGGGGGATGTAACCACTAGGACCTCGGTGCATCGAGTGGGCGCTACATACTCAGTCAGCTGAGGTCGCTTTGTAAACAGTAATTGAAGAGCAGGAGTCTTGGGCTCGTTCAGATGGTATTGCCGTGGGGCACTGAGCTGGTTCTATTGTCAGGCTGCTTGAATGCGTGTGGACGTTGTTGTAGCTCTCTCTAAAGATAATTACCGTGTTAAGTGACCCCCGAAGTCGGCGGGAATTTCGATGTCCATTTGGTGCCAAGTGTTTGTTTGCTAACCAATTAGGTAGGGACGTGTGTGTAAATGCTGATGTGTAGAAGAATGTAGCGAATGGAGAATTCAGGGTACTTGTGAACAGGGGGGTTGAGAAACAGCATGGACAAAGGCATGTCCCGAAGGGGGATCCTTTGTTTGCATCCCTATATAAACTGAGGGAGGACAATGTGAGGGGAGAACAACACAGGAGAGAGAGAGAGAGAGAGAGAGAGAGAGAGAGAGAGAGAGAGAGAGGAAGCAGGGGAGAGAGAGAAGGGAGAGTGAGCAGGACGGACTAGGGTCAAGAGAAACGTGGTCTGGGAGATAGAAGAGACAGCAAAGTCTTAGGGTTAAAGACAAGCTGGAAGAGAAGAAACCTAAGTTTGAAGCCCAGAGGTGGGTGAAGACAGACAAACTGAATCTTAACCCAGAGGTGGGTGAAAGAGACGAGAAAGAAGAGTTCTACGTCGAGATCCCAGAGACGACCACGAGACCCAGTCCTGATACCTGGAGCCAGTCAACCAAGGGCGTCACCATCAAGCAGTGCTGAAGAAGACTCAAAGAGACTTTTCAAGAACTGTGGTGTGGTGTGAAAGCGTGGTTGTGTGTGTGAAAACCTGGCCAGGTAAGAAGTCATTTTATTATAACCCGGGGTTAGGAAGTATTGATCTTTTATGTGTTGATTTGTTCATTTTGTAATTGGATTTTCATGTTTTTGATTATATAAGTAGCATAGAAATTGTATTTCTTGTTCTCAGTCGTGTTAGGAGAGAACGAATGCGTGACATCCCATTCCCAGAGAGAGGTGAATGTTTTGGTGGGCGCATGAGTGTGCATATGCGTGTATGAGTGCAGAGAGAACCTTGGTGTGTTAAGCCTGACCAATAATACATCAACCTAGTGCACTTCAGCAATGCCATCACGATTTCCCCCGTCCTGGGACATGTTCCTACAACCTTACATTTGTATACATAAAATTTAGCTAGTAAAATGATAAAGTCAAATGTACTGTCTGCCTTGTAATGGTCATCGCATCCAAATAAAATTGTATTTTCTGTTAATAATAAGTTTATGTTGGCACACTTTTCGGTTACCGAATCCTACATGGTCTAGATGTCTGGAACTCAGTTCCTACCGGACTACAAAATTGAATTATTCTCTCTGACATTCCAAGAAACGTCTGTCTACATCAGCGCGTCTCCAGTCTCTCAAAAATTCGATTCTTTCATTTAAAATTCATAAACCGCCATTCGCAAACTCGTTTGTCGGGATGTACTTTGAATTCACCATCAGAACACCTACTCCATTCACCCCCTCATCCCCACTCCCACTCTCTCGACTGCCCCCTCTCTCTCTCTCTCTCTCTCTCTCTCTATCTTCCTCCCACTCTCTCTGTCTCCCTTTCTCCCTCCTCTCATCTCTCTCTCTCTCTTTCTCCCTCCTCTCCTCTCCTCTCTCTCTCTAATCTCTCTCTCTCTCTCTCTCTTCCATCTCTCTCTCTCTTTCTCTCTCTGGTTTACTTTCTCCTTGCCTACACATTACTTCAACGTCACATCCATGCACTGCGTTTGTCGACATCAGAATACAGCGTTGTTACGTCAATCTGTTCGATTAGAATAAGAATAATATCTTGAAATGATTTCCGCATGACAAGGGCAGATTTTAAGACTAGGCCACGGCCTTAAAGTTTTCATCACGGAGTAGATCAACCAATCAATCAATTAATCAATCAGCTAGTCTTCTCTCTTTGCAGTTTACACGCCTTCAAGTATGGTATAAGTTAATGAATTGATTTATGCATCTTTAATGTCCTTTATCATCACTATGGATGTAAATCGCTTTGTGGGGGAAAAAAACGACGCTCAATAATTGCTCATTACTAGTAGTGAAAACAAATAATACCAACATTTCAACACGCCAGATGTGTGTATTTAAAATAAAGAACTGATGAGAAACACACATGCACGTGCGCGCGCTACACACACACACACACACACACACACACACACACACACACACACACACACACACACACACACGCAGCCAATAGTACCCCTAAATCCCACTCTCACAGTCTGCTACCATGGTAACCCAACACAAACGTTAATTCAGTTTTTTTTTTTTAAATGTCTTTTTTAAAATGTAAGGGGAGAGGGTGGGGGGTGGGTGTAGACGTTGACACACATTAATTATTTTCTTGTGTGGCTTTTTAGCAACCCAATTTTTGCCGCTGAAAGCCATTTCGTGTAGTTTTTTGTGTAACAGAATCCATATCTTTCTTTCCCCCCCCCCCCCCCCTCCCCCCCCCCCCCCCCCCCCCCCCCCCCTTTCCACCATCCCCCACCCCCAGGCTTCCTACTTCCCACCCCTCAGCCCGCAATGTGAAATACAAGAACTGCTTCCCTTCTTTTTTTTGTTTTTACACCCCCCTCCCCACCCACTACCCCCCTCACCCCCCCCTCCCCTCCCCCTCTCTCTGTCTGTCTCAATCTGTGTGTGTGTGTGTGTGTGTGTGTGTGTGTGTGTGTGTGTGTGTGTGTGTGCGTGCGCGCGCGCGCATGTGTGTTTGTCTGTCTCTCTCCTCCCTCTCCAGCGGCAAAAGTAAGCCAGCCAACATATCTCCATTTCCGGAAAATGAATCCGTTCTCTCTCTCTCTCTCTCTCTCTCTCTCTCTCTCTCTCTCTCTCTCTCTCTTGACGGCAGTAAAGTAAGTTAGCCATTATTATCTCATCTGTTGGAAAATGAAAGCTACGAGTAAATCCGTTCGTTTACTCTCTCTCTCTCTCTCTCTCTCTCTCTCTCTCTCTCTCTCTCTTAAACTGGAAATGCAGAGACGTGTGTCAAGTCAAATCAAGTCAACATTATCTTTATTGAGGGTGAAAGAAAAAGCTTTAGAGCTTTTTGACATCCTGCCCTCAGAAACAAGAAAGAAACTAATGCAACATATAATCACAAGCTCAAAAAAACATTTTGAAAAGCACGCAATTTCTATCATGCAACTACATAACTCTTATGTCAAATATGAAACGATAATGGAACTATTGTTGGAACATCAAGTACACACACACACACACCACACACACACACACACACACACACACCATTATAGCTACTAATTCGGCTGTAAATATAGATAAAATTGCTACCCAGAAAGAACGATCTTTGAGTTTTAAGGGAAGGAATAACAAAATGCTGCACCAACATTTCCATCATCTAAAACTGAACCATCAGTAAACACCTGAAAATGATTTTGATATCTTTCGTATACATGTGATTTTGCTAAATTTGTGATGATAATATTTACTCTTTTTTTGATATCAGAATAACCAGTATCAAGAATAGGTTTTGGTATCTCCCATGATGGAATAAATGAAGAAGATGGTTTTTTAGCCACTTCTTTAATATCTATTTTTGAACATTTAATCAAATCAGAAGTGTATGTAGCTATTGTTTCTTCCCATTAACATCGCTCAGGTAGTTTTCTTTGTAGATTTCAAAATCAGTCCTACTTGCCCTTGACTCCTCCAATATTTCGACCCGACCCGACCTTGTGTTTTGAAATTAAAATATCTGTTATACTGTCTGGCATCTAAAGACATTTTTATAGAATTTTGCTGGATTCCTTCGCATACTGGTATACTTGGAAATGAACTGGCTGATAGGGCTGCGAAAAAAGGTGCTAAAAAAGCAGGGTCATTTTCTGAGTTAAAAATAAAACCGTCAGTAGTGGAATGCTATCGTACCCTTGAATCGACTGCACGGAAGAGAGCTCAAACAAAACAAAGTTTAGTAAGAATACTAACTGTATTTGTGGTAAAGAGATAACACTGAACCATATTCTGTTCAATTGTCACAAGTTGACTACTTTCTTACCAACATCTTTGCGATCCAATACTTTTTCTGAAAAAAACTTGCAAGATCTACTTTCGAATCATTCTTTGATGATCGAAATTGCTGAATACTTAATACATAGTCCGATGGGGGTTTTTATTTAGATAGTTTTGAGCTATTTCATTTGTGTCTAAGATAGTGAATGGATTTTTGTTTTTCTTGCTATATGTTAATTTTTTTCCCACTAACTGTTGTATTTAAGATGATTGATCTGTTTAAATGTTCAGTTTAGACACATATACAGATACATACACGCACACACTCACATACAAAGGCCTACATTCATGCTTACACAACACATAGGCTTATTCATCTAAATCATTCAGTCAGTCAGGCACTCTCTTCTTTCATTCACGTCTAATATCACTCAAAGTGAACAGACGTTAAACAGAAGTACGAACGAACGAAGGGAAGTAGAAACTGTCTTATTTACAGAGCCCATGCAAACCTGTATTTGCATTGTATCATGTCAAAATTATTTTTGGAACTGATAGCAATCTAATGAGACATGACCATTAAACTGTGGAATCTAGAACCTGAACTCTCTCTCTCTCTCTCTCTCTCTCTCTCTCTCTCTCTCTCTCTCTCTCTCTCTCTCTTCGCTCGCACGCTCTCTCTCCGGGTAGTATACCTTGCAAATCAAGCGTTGTGTGCGCGCTATTAGGGGCCGGTTTCATTTTACGGTAAACGAGAGACCTAAGCTAACTAAAACAAAGCATATCAGATCTTGATGGGTTTAGAGAATGCAGGCGAAACTAACTCAGTCTGCACCCCCCTTCCCCTTTCTGTTTGGTTCTCGGAGTTGACAACGAGTCTGGTTTCTGCTTGCTATTTAAAGGACAGACTTGCGGATATATTTGTTCAAGAATGGATATCAAGAATGCATTGAAGTATCAGACTAAGTCCGTAGACCTTTTACATATTTCAAGTCGTTAAGTTATTCCCCACTGAGCTGCAGAGCTGGGGTGGGGGGGGGGGGGGGGGGGGGGGGACAACTTTAGCGACATCCTTAATAAATCCGTTTGGAAGAGATGAACTAAGAGTTTGTTATAAGCGATATGTGCGTATTGATTTTTAGTGGTCAGGTATTGCGCCTTTTCTCGAGGATAAGGTAAGGTAAGGTAAAATAAGGTACGGTAAGGTAAATTAATGTTGCTTGTAGCCCCGCCGACCACAAAGGGTCATATCAGGGCTGTCACCGCGTTGAAGTCAACTCGTAAGTCATTAAAAAAAAAAAAAAAGACAAAAAGCTCATTCACACTACCATTTTAAAAATGCCCCTTGTAAAAACCCACCCCCAGAAATCTTGTTGAAAATATTTCTTCTGTAAAATCTTAGATCAGATGAATGTCGGACGTTGCATATCCATGCATGCACGCACATACCACACACGAACATGACGTCTCTGGCATCAATCAAAGCTTATATATTTTCATAATCTGTGATTCTTTCAGCTGGTGCAACCAATCAAGCACGCTTCTTTGAAGCTCAATACCAATGTTGCAGGTTTACTCACTGCAAGTGTCCACACACACTCTCTGTGGTGTCCGGAACTGGCTTCCTCTGTGCGGGGATCCCATATACTGCCCACTACATATCACAACTACTGGTCGGCGACAAACTTTTGCCCAACCTGGATCTTCCCGCGGATCGGAACTTGGCCCGGGAACGCGCGCAGCCCCCGGCCATCCACCTTAGTGCCCGATCTCAGTCTCTTCTTTCCTCTACCGCACGGGGAGTCGGCCCAGCTATAACAAACCAGATAAACACGAGTTCAAAACACTGCCAGCCAGTTAGCAGTCATATTACACTTTAAACATTTTTGAACTCTTCAATTTTTCAAATATAGTTTCGGTTCCGACAATAAACCGTTGAAAACAAAATGGAGAATCATCTAGATTCTCACAATATAAAATTAGATACTTACGGCTTGAGTACCGGTCAATCAACTACAATTCACATACTTCTGTATGTGTTAGGCCTCTGCCTTTATCATGGGCACAGTCCGCCTCTTCTTCACCTAAATCATCTGTTCCATTCTCAGAGTGCGCACCGATACAGGTCAACGCCTGTTTATATTCAAAATCGCGTGAACAGTGTAAAAATTTCACTCAAACCCTGGGCCACGTTCACGTCAATACGCTCCCTTTGTGTCACACGACTAACCTATAGTGTAACGCACGAATCATAATCTTTTTCTTAATCTGTAATCACATCAAGCGGAACATCCTTGAACAAGGTTTTCATGGAGTCTGCTGTAAAATGTTTATGTCTCACATCATGCAAACCCCAACACTCTATAAGAACATGTTTCACTGTGAGTGGGACATGAAATGGAATACACCACGGAGCTTCTTCACCTTTTAAAAGAGAAGAAAGGGTGTAAAAGGAATGGCATGTACGCAAATGGCACAAGACTTTCTTCTTTACGGCCGCCTCGTGGTTAAAAGTCTCTCAGGTTTGGACGGATTTTGAACAGTTTGTTATCTGTCTGCAAGTTCCATTCCTCTTGCCAGAGGTCTTTGACGTAAGCCTGTGTCTTGGGTTTCAGATCAGTGTGATTTATCGAGGATGAGAAGAAAATGAAGAACAGAGGTTACTGAGTGTTCTCTGTGACGCATGTGTTGCACTGGGCCCAATATCACGCAAAAAATGACCAGACACAATTCTAAAGAGCTCAGTTTCTAAGCGTTCTCAACAGTCAGCTCAGATGTTCTGACCATTGGAAAAACTGTTTTTTTTTAAAAAAATATTTTTTTGTATTTGTTTGTTTTTTTTTTTTTGAAAAAAAAAAAATCAGATTGAGAGAGCCTAAACTCAAAAACGTTGTTGTTAGGGCGTCAAACATGACACTATGATGATGTTTTCTTTCACAGGGTAAACAAAAATGTCTGATACCTTACACTACAACGTTTCTTCCTTCGTGCTGTAAAATGTTTGCTCACGTCTATACATATACCTTCTCATGTTTCTGCACCACATGAAATTAGATACATTAAAACATTGTTCGTTTTTTTTTTTTTTTTTTTTTTCCGATCTGCTCTGTCCTCTTTTGTTCGCTGGTCGCTTTTCAGCTTTCTGTCTCCAACTTTTCGCTCTCACCCCTCTCTATGACTCTCTATTTGCCGCATCTTGTTTTCCCTACTACCTCCACTCGCGCCTGTCCCTCCTAGCCTGTCCCCCGTCTTCAGTCAGTCCCCCCCTCCCCACCCCTTCCTTTTGTCTCCTTCCGCCCTCTTCTCGCCCTCGGTTTCTTTCCGCCAATCTTTGCATCAGTTATGTCCCTTCTCTTTCGTTTTTCTCGCCTGAAGTTCCCAATCTGTTATTGTCGCCATATTTTACCCTCTTTCGAATTCTTTGTCGGTCTGTATGTCTACCTGTCTATTTGTCTCTGCCTGTCTGTCTGTCTGTCTGTCTCTGTCTCTGCCTCTCTCTCTCTCTCTCTCTCTCTCTCTCTCTCTCTCTCTCTCTCTCTCAGTGTTCTATATGAGATCCTTAGTCGCTGGAGGACAAGTACCAGATGAAAAAGCATCTTCATTGCTTATCTGTTACCCTAGGGAATAAAGATACTATCTCTCTCTGTCCATATCTCTCTATCTGTCTCTCTGTCTGTCTGTCTGTCTCTCTCTCTCTCTCTCTCTCTTCTTAGAGTATGTTACGCTAAGGTAAACAAAGGAACTGGAGTTTAAAGAAGTGGGTTTAAAGAAACTATAAAAAAAAAAAAAAAAAAATCAGTGAATGATTCTAAAATGTTCTGGTCAGCGATAAGATCTGTAAATGAAAAGAGTTTTTGTGTATAACAAAATCTCAGTTCAACGGTGTCATGACCATTTGGGGGGCGTTTTTCATAGTTTTGATAATAAAAGTAAGGAAGAAGAGACCGTTGTGATAGAAGAGAATGAAATTGAGAAGAAGTCGTTGCTGGTATTAAACATTTAAAATTAGGAAAGAGTGAAGGACCACATAGAATTATAGCAGAAATGTTGAAGAATGCAAACACAACTGTAATCAATTTCCTTGTTCATTTATTCGCCCCATCTTTCTGATAATGGTATCTTTCCATTAGAGTGGGCTAAATCTATTATTGTACCAATTAATTAAAAAAAAAGAGACCTAAACAATCCGACAACTACCGTGGAGTATCACTTACAAGCATTTTAAGTAAAATCTACACTGGGAATTTTTCCGTCGGGGGTAACATTGGTTCTGATTCCATTTCCCAAACAGTCCTTTGAATGAGACTATAAACCGAGGTTCCATGTGTGAACGCACGCACAACATCTTGCACACACGTAAAAGTCCCGTCACCAACTTTCGGAAGAGAAGGCCAGTTTGGCTGTTGGTATGGATGACACGTTACACATAGCATGCACCTTCACGGAAGTTGGGGTATGGCTGTCTTTAATGGCGGGATAAAAACGGTCATACACACAAAACTCCACTCCCTTTGTTGGGTAGATGGGATTAATCCTTGCCTGTCTATACAGGGAGTGTCCGCAGGAGTATCAGCCTACGTAAGCAGAACCCCCCCCCCCCCCCCCCCCCCCCCCCCCAGTTCATTGTCACCTTATAACACGTGATGTCCTTCAACTTCAAGGAAGACTGGACTACAACAAGGCAGTATTAAGGCACACAAAGTCCAGGTATCAGTGATGATTTCTCAGTCAATGGAAACAGGTATTTTTCATAAATGATCAGTTCCTCTCCCATTTATTTGTAGCGGAGGGATCCAACTGGAACAATGTGTCTTTGTTTTTAAAACATAGCCAGCCACGTAATCTTTACACGTTCCCATAAAAAGATTTTGCTGGATAAAATGGGACGTAAGGAGAGCGCAGCATTTTTGCTTCCTTCCTTCCTTCCTTCTTTCTTTCTTACTTTCTTCTTTTGCTTTCTTTTTTTCTTTTTTAATCAGTTCACTCTATCAAAGGGTATTCAAATCCTTCCGCATGTAACAGTTGCAATAACTCATATCCTACCCCCCCCCCCCCCCCCCCCCCCCCCCCATCCCCCCCAGTCATGGGTGGGTTGAGGTTGGATGAGAGGGATCGGAGATTGGATTGGACTGTCTGTCTGTCTGTCTGTCTCTCTGTCCATACAATACAGACACGTACACACACAAACAAACGAACAAACACACACACATACATATACGCATGCATACAGGCATACATACATCTCTCTCTCTCTCTCTCTCTCTCTCTCTCTCTCTCTCTCTCTCTCTCTCTCTGTGTGTGTGTGTGTGTGTGTGTGTGTGTGTGTGTGTGTGTGTGCATGAATGCACACACACACACACGTATGCGTGTGCGTATATATATATATATATATATATATATATATGTATATATATATATATATATATGTGTGTGTGGTGTGTGTGTGTGTGTCTCTCTCTCTCTCTCTCTCTCTCTCTCTCGCTCTCTCGCTCTCTCTCTCATGTCATATAAGTTCTTTGAATATTTCCGTTACTTACTGATCCTCGGAAATATGAATCTGTGTCTAACGTTGAATCTGTCTAACGTTGAAGGATCTTGTCTCTATCGATTTTCACATTTTGCTCTGTCGTAAATTTTCCACTTTGCGCCTTGGTGAGCGAGGTCAGCGTGACCAAAAAACAAAACAAAACAAAACAAAAAAACCCTCAGGTTTCAAGTTATACTCTTGATAATAGTTTTTTTTTTTTGTTTGTTTGTTTGTTTTTTCGCTGTCTCAACCCGCTGCGCCACCTCAGAGGCAGTGCACCCACACCGCTCATTCCTACACCCCGTCCACAGCCACAGCCCGGTCAGCCCCGCCGCTGCCCCGGTAACGGCAATCCACAGGGAGCAGTCCGTGTCAAGTCGTCAAGAGCCACCCACACCGGAGGAGACACTGCACTGCTGCCGAGTCACTTCGGTGGTGTTCAGTGGCGCCTGTTCTGATCTAACATATGCAGGACACCACCTACTAAGCCCCCTACTGACGACAATAATTGCTTAGTCGCGGAGCCGGCGTGAGTGAGCTCTTCCTCCGGAGGGCGCCACCACGTCCGTCCAACGACAGCCCCTATGGACTCGCCGATACCGGTGACCCCGACGGAACTAAACCAAGACCACAGACGTGGAGAGGGCATCGAAACTGAGGTCACCATGAGAGCAGGGCATGAAGGGCAACAGAATTTGAGACATGAGAATGAGGATGATTAAGATGATGCTACGGATTTCCATTTCGGTCTGAGACTACATGACAGGCTGTACTCTACGCTTCCTTTCATAATATATCCCAGCGTCAACCAGGCCCGAGAGGTAGAGACACCTGCAGTGTTGGTCAGGAAATTTGAACAACACTCTCAGAAACGCATCCATTAAGTGGATGAAACTCGACTGTGTGGTCCCAGTCTTCCCACTGAGTCCGCAGCAAACTCAACTCTGGGTAGGAGCCGGTCGGGGCAGAAAAACTCACATGACTCTGATGGGATTCGAACCCGCGACCTCCCCAGCCGGGAGTCCGCGACGCAGACTCCCGGCTGAGAGGTCGCTCTCCCCCCACCCCCTCCCCCTTCCGCCCTCTCTCTGTCTCTCTCTCTGTCTCTTCTCTCTCTCTATCTGTCTGTCTCTCCTCTCTCTCCCTGTCTCTGTCTGTCTGTCTGTCTGTCGTCTCTCTCTCTCTCCTCTCTCTCTCTCTCTCTCTCTCTCCTTCCTGTTTCTCACTATTCACTCCATAACCCTACACCTTCTGTATGTCTGTCTGTCTGTCTCTCTCTCCTCTCTCCTCTCTCTCTCCTCTCTCCTTCCTGTTTCTCACTATTCACTCCATAACCCTACACCTTCTGTATGTCTGTCTGTCCGTCCCCCCCCCCCCCCTCTCTCTCTCTCTCTCTCTCTCTCTCTCTCTCCTGTCTCTTCATAAGGGGCTATGGCCTTTTTGAATAAACTCTCTCTCTCCCCCCCCCCCCCCCTCTCTCTCTCTCTCTTCCTCTCCCCCTCTCCCTCCCGTGTCACTTGTTAATGAAATAAACCCGGAGAGCTGTTCCTGCTCGTCTGACATCTAAAATCATGGGGGTCACTAAAAACCATTTCCATCTCACGTTACACCCTTCTTCTCCCTCACCCCCCTCGCTCCTTCCTCCCCCCCCCCCCCCCACTCTCTCTCCCTCCCCCTCCTCTCTCTCTCCCTCTCCATCTCCCCCCCTCTCTCTGTCCTTCCCTCCCCTTCTCTCCCGCCCCCACCCTCTCTTTCTTCCGTCCCTTCACACTCACCTATACCTCAACCACTCTTCTTGGATCCGACCCGACCCCCCCCCCCCCCCCCCCCCCACCACCACCACCACCCCCGTCCAGCAGCCTCTCTCAACTCTCTCTCTCTCTCTGCTTCTCTCTCTCCGCCCTGATTCTCTCTCTCTCTCTCTTGTGTATTTCTCCGTCCCTCCCCCCATCTCTCTCTCTCTCTCTTTCTGTCTTTCTATCTCTCTCTCTCTCTCCCCCCTCCCTATCTGCCTCTCTCTCCCCCCCCCCCCCTCCCTCTCTCTTTCCCTCCCCGCCCTCTCATTTTCTATCTTTTCTGTCTCTCTCCGTCCCTTCCCGCACCTCTGTCTCTCTCTGCCTCTGTCACTGTCTTTCTCTCTTCTTCTTCTTCTTCTTCTCTCCCTTTCTCCCTTCCCCCTCTCTCTCTCTCCCTCTCTCTTCCTGTCTCCCTTTCACCCCCCCTCTCATCTCTCTCTCCTTCCCTCTCTCTCTCTTTGCCTGTTCTGGTCCTCCCACAACAACAACCTAGCTGCACCCTGGTTAGGTTGGAAAGATGATGGAGTCGAGCGCAGCATCATTGCTTGTAATTCCCTCGTGGCATGTGTGAAACTGAAAAGGGAGGGGTGCGCTGCGGGCGAGTGGGGGGTCAGGGTGTGGACAGATGGATGGGGATAGGGGGGGGATGGGGGGGGGGGGCGGTAGGGGAGAGGGGGTATGGAATGGGGGAGGAAAAGGAAAGCATGTCATACAGCTAAGCTGGCATGTAATGACCTGCTGTCACAGAGATGTTTTCATTTGTCTCTGTGGTTGTTTCGACTCTCTGCCGGCCAGATTACTCTAAACAAGGAGAGACAGACAGAGATACAGACACACAGACAAACAGACACACAGAGACAGAATAAAAACACACACACACACACACACACACACACACACTCACACACATACACACACCCGCGCGCGCCCGCGCGCACACATACACTCATACACACACATGCACACACGCGGCGCGCGCGCGCACACAGATGCACACACACACACACACGCGCGCGCGCGCACACACACAAATAGACACGCATTTATACACAAACGCGCGCGCGCGCACACACACACACACACACACACACACACACACACACACACACACACGCACGCACGCACGCACGCACGCACACTCACACACAGATAGACAACACACACACACACACACACACACACACACACACACACACACACACACACACCACACACACACACACACACACACACACACACTCACACCACACACACACACACACACACACACACACACACACACACACACAAGCGAACCTATTGTCACGAAGCTCAAACTTGGAGACTGACGCAGCCAAAAGACGATCCCCCATCAAATCTTGGTGCAGACCGGTGACGAGGATCCAGACGGATCCAAATGGCAGGATTCAGGCGGATCTCGGCGCCCGCACTTTGGCGGAGGTCTGCGTTCTCCCTAGTGGACCCTTGGAGGAAGACAGATGACATTAAGACGGGTTTGAATGGTGACACGGTGTCCCACAGAGGACTGGCCCAACTTACAGCATTTTATATGGTTTGATTTCATCTTATTTTACTTCATTTTCCTTCGTTTATTTGGTTGATTTATTTATTCATGATGTGTTTCTTTTTCTGTTTGTTTAACCATTTCTTTATTTACTTGTATATTCGTGTGTGTGTGTGTGTGTGTGTGTGTGTGTGTGTGTGTGTGTGTGTGTGTGTGTGTGTGTGTTTGTGTGTGTGTATTCATTTATTTCTTTTTTTGTATTTATCTACGTATTCACTAGCGTATTTGTTTATGCGTTTCTTTCTTTCCGTAATTATTGATTGCTTGATCGATTGATTGATTAAGTAATTGATTGACTTATACACTCCGAGATATACCTGTTGTTATAATTTATCTATTTATTTGCTCTTTTTATGTCTATTTATTTGTTCACACGAAAGTATACCTGCTATGGTGGCCTTGACACTGTTAGGAACTTGCAAACTCAGACAGGATGGTGAGGTTCTATTGGCACATCAGTGTGTGCACATGCGTGCGTGCGTGCGTGCGTGTGTGTGTGTGTGTGTGTGTGTGTGTGTGTGTGTGTGTGTGTGTGTGTGTGTGTGTGTGTGCCTCTGTGTGTGTGTGTGTGTGTGTGTGTGTGTGTGCGCGGGCATCCATGTGGACGTGTGTGTGTATACGGGTATCTTCATTGGAAAAGACTTGTGCTCGAATATCAAGAGTCAGTGCAGAACGCCAAATAGAAGACCGTTCTACTGTAACCAGTCAACACAAACTGAAGATGTAAGTTCAATACGTACTTTCGCGGAGGTAGGCTAGCTAGAACGCCTCCACCACCTGGTGCAGCTCAACCATACGCACAGACGGATCCGAAGAAGAAAGGCAGGCCAAATAATGCAAGCCCTGTACAAAAATCTATTCAGAAGTCGCCCTTTTTCGCATGACGAAATTACTTCGGATGACGCGAATCGCTAAAAGTCGTATCTGGGCGTTTTCCAAGAAGAACAAGAAAGAAAGCGAGGAATCAGATCTACCAAAAGTGCTCATTCTGCATGACCCAGTGCTGAATCACGTACAGCTAAACAGACTAGGTAAATCGTATGATTTCAAAGCCTGCAAAGAAAGAACCTACACTCTGCCAGACACCCAAAACACACTGAAAACTGCCTGCTCTTCTCTCTTGACAAGCCAGATGCTGTTGTTATCCACTGTGGCATCAATGATCTTAAAGCCAAAGATGCCAAAGAAGCATGCAATAACCTTACCTCTGCTGTGAAAGGCATGGCCAAAAGACACCCTACAATAAAGTTTGTTGTTAGTAACTCCACCGCCGTAAAAGATTCCAGTCTAGAAGTGAAGAGGCAGGTGTACAACGCAATAGTCACCTCAGAGCTACACGAAGTGCCCAACATTTCCTTCGTCAGGAATGACATCAAGCGGTACAACCTGAGGGACGCCATCCATCCCAACTCCAGAGGGACCGGCATCCTCGCCAGTAGCATCGGGCGTCATCTTCGCAACCTCGTATTTTACTGATGCTATCCTTAGTACTGCAGATGTAGCCACTCCCAAATTTCATCCAGTTAAGTCAAACAAACACTCAGGAAATACCTGGTGGACACCTGCTTGTGACTCAGCCGTTAATAACAAAAAAAAAGTTTGTTTTAAAAATATATTTAAAAGACAAAACACCAGATAATCTAACAGCCAAGAACAGAGCGAATCACTACAGTAACATGGTAATAGCTCAAGCTAAAAAGGCAATATTGGTCCTCTTTCTGCTCTAATGAGATTTCGAATCATAAGGATTTACAAAAAGTTTGGATAAAGTTTCATGAAATGAAAAGGGGTTTAAATTGCCATCTTGTCCTGTCAAGCTGAAGAACAAAGAATTTCCATCTAATTCAGAAAAAAAAGAATCATTTGCCGATATGTTTTCCGAATCTGTGCGTTTTGGAAGGTCTGTCCTTTAAAGATCAAACTTTCAGAACAGAAGAAGAAAATAAAGACGATTATATAGATCCAGTTGATGATAATAGTCATTTCATGAATGCTCCAGTTATTCTTGATGAAGTGAAAGATGCAATTCTATATCTTCCTAATAAGAAAACTTCCGTGGGACTAGATAAAGTTTTCAATTATATGCTTAAACACCTGCCTGAAAATTTTGTCTTATTACTGCAGAAATTGTTTCAAAAAGTTGGTTTGAGAGCGTAATGCCAGAACAATGGAAACAGTCTATCATTGTACCAGTTTTAAAGCAAGGCAAACCTCCAACAGATATGCATAGTTACAGACCAATAGCATTGACCTCCCATACCTGTAAACTATTAGAGAGAAAATTGACGCAGTATTGTCATAAAAAAAAAATTCCAGTTAATCAAGCAGGCTTCCAAATGGCAGGTCTGCTATTGACAATTTAGTGAAACTCACAACAAATGTAAAACAACAATTTGCAAGAAGAAGAAATGTTCTAGCGACCTTTTTTTGATATCAAGAAGGCCTATGACCAAGTCTGGCACGCCAAGCTCCTTTATGAAGTGAAACAAATCGGGATTTCGGGACATTTACATCACTACATTAAATGCTTTTGAATAAAAGAAACATGTGCGTTCGAGTAGGGAATGCATACTCCGATTCTAGATCTTTACATATGGGATTGCCACAAGGTGCTGTTATCGCCCCTATGTTAATTAACATCTTAATGTACGATTTGCCTTCGCTCTTATCAAAGCATGTTGTATTTTTTACAATATGCTGATGATCTGTGTGCATCTGGATGAATGTTACAATGAAAAGAAAAACATCAAAAAGGGAATTGAACTATATCAAGAAGATCTATCAAAGAGAGCTCGATCATATATTTACTTATAATTATGAACGAAAATGGTCTGACACTATCTACAGAGAAAACACATATGATTCTCTTTAATAATGGCAGCAATGCATCAGAGCTGCCGTTTTTTTTTTTTTAAATTGAAAATACGACTATTCACTATAAAGATATCGTGAAATTTCTGGGTATCTATCTCACACCAAAAGTTGTCCTGGAGCGCTCATATCAACTACATCGTTACCAAGGCAAGGAAATGTTTAAATCTATTAAAGATTATAAGCAAACAAGCCTGGGGACAAGACTGCAAAGTTTTGAAACATCTCTCTATGTCGCTGATTAGATCAGAATTGTCCTATGGACAAGAGGTATTTTTTGCGCCCCTAATTATTTACTTAAGAAACTTCAAAGCATAGATTGCAAGGGGTTATAGGCTTGCTCTTGAGTGTGCCTTTTCACGCGTCAACGCTTGGAACTTATAAAGAAATTGGAGAATTACCTTTGGACGAAATGCCGAAATCTTGCATGCGCTAAATACGTTCTTAGAAGTTCGACAAGTAACAACTTTTGCATCTGAGGAACTGAAAATTACATCTGAAAATTCTTTTCCTAAACGAGGTAAGCAGATATCATCATTTAAACCAATTGCCACTTGCGTATCAGATCTACTCAGAAGGTCTGATATAAATCTAAATAATATTGACACAAATCAAGCGCGGCCTCCCTTGTCCAGCTTGGGAGATGAATAAAGCGCAGTTTGATATTAATTATACTGACATGAAGAAAAATGAGAATCCAAACATTGTGAAAACTGAAAGTCCAATACACACATACAGAACACTTATCCAAATCATTTAAAGATGTATACAAATGGTTCAATCCTAGAAGATCACCAGGCAGGTTCAGCTTTTGTAATACCAGCGTTTAAAAGGAAAAGTCATACTACATTGGCAAAAATCGATCCATCTTTACTGCTGAACTTATTGCTATTCTCATGGCTCTCAATTACATAGTTGATTTTCCATTACAGTTTTTTTTCCAATCTTATTTTATGTAGATTCTCAATCGTACTC
>JADBJO010012078.1:42500-45000 GCA_016801955.1 Conus betulinus
CTGAGTCTTCATCACACCAGCGGCTCCACAGCAGACCGACCACGCTCTGGGAAGACCTTTGGCAACAACTCCAGCTCAAGACCGCTACATTCGGGTCAGCCACCTGCGAAATCGCTTTCAGTCAGCCTCACAAACCGCCCAGCAATTACCCGGAGGTCAAAGAATCTCTGACCAGACTGTTCGGAATCGCCTGCATGCTGCAGGCTATGGACTTGCAGACCTGTCAGAGGACCTGTCCTCACACAGCGTCATCGTGGGAACAGGCTGCAGTGGGCAACTCAGCATTGTCCCTAGACCCTCAGGAACCACTGGAACAGGGTCTGGCTTTCAGACGAGTCTTTCTTCCTGCTCCAGCGCCTTGACAGGAGGAGGAGGGTGTACCGCAGGCATGGTGAGCGCTTTGACTCGAAAGGCGTGGATGAGCCACCTGCCCATGGTGGAGGAGGCGTCATGGTGTGTGTGCGTTGGGGGGGGGGGGGGGGGGGGGGCATCCACTATGCTGGCGGGAGTCCCCTGGTGCGAGTCCTTGGCACGCTGAACGCCCAGCGGTATGTGGCTGAAATTCTCCAGCCTCATGTCCCCTCTTATGGCCAGACCTCGCACGCTGTTCCAACGGGACAACGCCAGGCCTCATACTGCGCGACTAACAATGCAAACCCTCGCCACCAACAACATCAACGTTCTTCCTTGGCCCTCAATGTCGCCAGACCTCAACCCCATTGAGCACATACGGGATGAGCCGGACAGACGTGTCCGGGTGCGAGTGCACGCTCATGACAACGTCAACGAGCTGTTCACCGCCCTCCAGGAGGAGTGGGACACCATGCCAGCAGAGGTGATCCGCAATGTGATCCGCTCCACGCCAGCCAAGAGCCGTGCCGTTGTTGCTGCAGGTGTGGTGGACTTACTGAGTCCTCGCTGCCCGGAACGGTGTGTATCGGTGATGTGAACTGTACAGACACTGGAAATGAAAGTGGAATTGATGGCCTTTGAAACAAACAGAAGAATTTTTGTTGAATTAATGAAATTTGAAATCAAGTTGCTTCAGCAAAAGTATGCGTTTCTTTTTTTTTCTTTTTTACCAGGAATGGTAGAGAGGCAGAGAGGCCATTAAAACACACACACGCGTACGCGCTCTCTCTCTCTCTCTCACCACACACACACACACACACACACACACACACACACACACGCGCGCGCGCACGCATGCACGCACGCACACACACACACACACACACACCACACACACACATGCATGCATTTTCCAAGAACCTGTATTTCTTTTGAACTTTGTTCAGAAATAATGATAAGTCCAGTCGGCTTGTTTTTGATTTCGTCATATTTTAGACTGTTTTGTTTTGACTATTGCGGTTTGATTTGTTAGTGTTACTTTTTTTTCTAAGGATTGTTCTTATGTAGTATTTCCCACTAATATCTGACACACACACAGGCGCACACACACAAGCACGCACACACATATACGCGCGCACACACGCATGTGCGCGCGCGCGCGCACACACACACACACACACACACACACACCGCACACACACGCAAGCACGCACGCATGCATACTACACACACATACACATATACAAGTAAACGCTCACTTCCTGTCTAATATCACTTTAAAGTGAAAAGACGTTAAATCGAAGAACAAACAACACACACACATGCACGCAGAGAGAGAGAGAGAGAGAGAGAGAGAGAGAGAGAGAGACAGACAGACAGACAGACAGACAGACAGACAGACAGACAGACAGACCGAGAGGACACTGATACTGTCAGAGAGAGAGAGAGAGAGAGAGAGAGAGAGAGAGAGACAGACAGACAGACAGACAGACGACCGAGAGGACACTGACACTGTAGAGAGAGAGAGAGAGAGAGAGAGAGAGAGAGAGAGACGGAAAAACGCAGTTTATTGCTGATAAGCTGTACGGCACATACAGCAGGTCGGCGCGATGTACAATGACAAAACACAACACGATTTCATTGACACGGAAACCACAGGAATGTCTTTTTCTTGAATTTACATGACAATATCGTGAACAAGAAAATGTCACCGGTATGTATGTGTGTTCACTGTCAGTTCTGTAGATGACGGTCAGCCCAGGTAGATTTGGATCAATCCGCACGACTCTGTGTGTGTGTGTGTGTGTGTGTGTGTGTGTGGAGAGCGTGCAGCGGCCGTAGAGCACGTGCTTGGGTCTCTGCACATTCTGCGCTGCCGGTACGTCTTCCATTTCCGTAGACTGGCTGATTTAACACATTCATCTAAGCCTTGGCTTAAGGCTGTGTCAGACCAGTTGACTTAGGCTAGAACATCAAGGCTACATCAAAATGTTGTCATGCATTGCATAGTTTATGCGGGGATTGTCTTCAGTCGTGACAAGCTCCTAGCATAACACCATCAGTCTCCAAAATTCCTCGAAGTCGGAGTGTGGCTGCCCACGTGGCGGGGTGATCCAAAACGGTCACACACGTAATGTTCTCATCCCCA
>JADBJO010012078.1:52500-60393 GCA_016801955.1 Conus betulinus
AACAATAAATACATCGGCGGAATAGCATTATCAACGTTGATGCGAAAAAGAGAAAGGAGGAAAGCCTGTAACAGTTGCGCCTAATAAATTTAGCTGGAACTATACTGAAAGCAGGGCTGCCAAGAACTATATTAATGTAGTTTCCCTTTGCCCCGATTCTTTGCACAGAGGGCTGACCAAACCACTACCATCAGCAGATCCGCATGGACTGGGATGAGCAGCTATTTCTGAGACACCATGTCAACAAGGAAAGGAAACATCCTAAGGTGCGGGGCGGAACCCAGAGAAGTGCTGTCCTCGACCGCCGAACAAAGCAGCTGGGAGCAATCCGGTTCCACCCTTGGAAGCCTGCGCTGTGTTCAAATAAAGTGCAGGCAAGCGCAGGGCATTCCATTGACACGTGAGGGGACATAACTGCTCCCTGGCAGATGCCATTGTGTAATGGCCACTGGATGTGACACGACAGAAACCTCCACGGGAGCGTTCCCATGGGAGTACCAGCCCATATTTCAGGACTGCAGAGCCCACCGGCAAGAAACGCCACCGTAAAGCAGCTGCTTGGTGCACCCCGTAGCCTCACTCGTTGCTGTTCCGTTGACAGGGGATGACAGTACAACTCCAGAGACGCGGCCAGGCGTTCGCCATGAGGTCTTACGTGCTCTCTGAAGAGAATCCCAAGTCAGCCTTCCCATTGTCAACAGGACTTTCCCTGCGGTCAGTTAGTCTTTCCTCACCGTCACTGGGCCTTTCCCCAGAGTCGGCCAGAAGTGGTCACACATTTTAGATGTCTGTCTACATCGAGAACCAGGTCAGGTTTCACATCATGAAAATTACAGGACCTCTTGTAAAATCAAAATCTTTCGAGATTCTGAACGTGGTCAGACCATTTTGCCATTGATAATTAATCAGGCGATGAAGTGCATTTCCAACACCTTGATTAAGCTGTGCGAAAGCAAACTCTTATTCAAAGAAAAACGTAGTTTAGTTACCCAGCAGTTTCTTTCCTCTAGCAGCCAAGTGGTGTAGAATATATTATAGGCTTTTGGAGAGAGAGAGAGAGAGAGAGATGGGGGAGACAGAGATAGAGGGGGGGGTGGGGGGGGGGGGGGGGGGGACTCGAAAACTTTAAATATGAGGTTGCCCAGAAGTAAGAAGCATAATTCAAAATATGAACATTCTGCGCTGAAACAAAAAGCTAAACTCCACTCCCCATGAAAGGTTACTGGGGTGGCCAATTATTTGCGTAATTTCAAAGTTTAAAAGCTGAACATTGCAATGTTTGTTAACATTTAACGTCTTCCTGCTAGAACAAATGTGACCTGTTTGTTCGACTGGGTTTCTGCAACATTTGAGAGAGAGAGAGAGAGAGAGAGAGAGAGAGAGAGAGAGAGAGAGAGTGTGTGTGAGTGTGTGTGTGTGTGTGTGTGTGTGTGTGTGTGTGTGTGTGTGTGTGTGAGAGGAGAGAGAGAATGTGTTTGTGTGAAACCGTACAGGTCTTTTCTTTCTACTTCCCGTCAAATTCATTGCAAGAATGACACGGTTGTGGATCTTCCTGCAGATTCTTCTTCTTTATGCTGTAACACACTAAGAAACAAGAAAAAAAAACAAAACAAAACAAAGAAACAAACAAAAAACGACGTTACGGTTAAGCTACTTGCCATCGTATTTTAAAGCAATGACATGCGAATCGAACCAGCCATGTTGTCCCTCTTGTTTTGCGCATGTGCGTGGCATGTAAATTAAAAATGTGTTAATTCGTTGGATTCCTTGCATTCCTCAAAACACTACTGGTGCATCTCCACCAGTCAGGTTCAGTCAACTCGATAGATAGGTTGAGGTCTATGAAATGTGGTGATAGAAGAAGGCTTCATAAGTGTCAGAAGAAAAGGACCCTCTAAAGTCCTTTTTTTTTTTTTTTTTTTTTTTTTGCTGATTTTTTTTTTTCTGCTTAGAATAGGAGGATTGGTCACAAGGGAAAGTGGAACTTTTCTGTGGTCTTTGCACCGCCGTAAGTCGCGTCACGATCCGTAAAGTACAGGTTAGGATTAAAACTTTTATGTCTGGACTTCACTTGGCTTAGTCCTCTTCGTTCCGATCGGAACACAGCGCCCGCACTGCAGATCTCCGTCTCGCTGTGTCTTGGGCTGTTCTCTTGGCTTCACCCCAGGTCATGTTGATGAACTTGAGTTCTGCCTGTGGAGTTCTTCTCCAGGTGGTGACTGGCCGTCCCCTCTTCCGCTTCCCCTGTGGGTTCCAGTCCAAGGCGTAGCGTGGGATGCGGGCCTGTCCTCTACGCAGGATGTGTCCAACCCAACCCTACTTCCTCATCTGGATACTCTTTGTGATCGGGTCCTGCTTCGTCCAGCGCATGAGTTCCTCAGTTGAGATTCAAAACTTCTATGTACAAGATAACAGAGACAAACAAATTACAAGACAAAACACAACGCGTTTCGACATCTTGAGCCGAATTTCAGAAAATAAGTGATTGCTCGTTCTTCGTTTTCATTGGTCCGGAATGTTGTTTATTTTGCCTGAGGAAGGTCTAAGAACGCCCGTCTTGCGCCGAATTGGAGGAGATAAGTGATCTGCTCGTTCTACGTTTTCATTGTCTAGAACCTTGTTTATCTAGCCTGAAGAAGACCTAAGAGGTCGAAACGCGTCATGTTTTGTCGTGTGATTTGTTTGCCCTTCTTATCTGGCGGGTTTACCTTAATTTTCTTAGTTTGTGGTTGTTGTTGTGTTGTTGTTGTTGTTGTTGTTGTTGTTGTTGTTTCTTCTTTTCTTTCTTCTTCTTCTTCTTTCTTTCTCTCGGCCCTGTGAGCCCATCTTCGATCGAAGTGTCGGAGCCCTCCACCTCACTCCTCACTGTCCACACTCCACACCCCCACCACCCCTGCGTCCCTACCCCCCCCCCCCCCCCCCCCCCCCCCCCCCCCCCCCCCCCCACCTTCCCTCACCAGCCATATCTGACTTTGGCCGCCATTCAAACGTCGCTGCTTTCATTGTGGATTTTGAAACCTATTTTGATTTTTCCTCTTTTTTTTTCCCTCTAAAGTACAAAGTTCTCTTTCTCTCATGAGTCACCTGGGCTTAATTTTTGTCCTGCCTCACAAAAAGACATGATCATACGCCTTTCTTTACTTCTTCGCAATCTTCGTGACATGTGTCACGAATGCCTTTCTACGGTTCTTCGTAAGCTCGTGAAGTTTCACAAATGACACCATCTATACTAGCTTCTTTACAGGTTTGTTTGTTTGTTTGTTTTTACATTTTTTACTTCTTTACAGTTTATTTTTTTTCTCTCATGACTTTGTGAGTGAGTTGACTTCAACGCGGTGACCGCCCTGATATGGCCCTTTGCGGTCGGCTGGGCAATAAGCAACATTACCTTACCTTCTCTTTAGGTTTTTTTTTTTTTTTAAACGTTATGCACTTCTCTACAGTTTATTTTATTTGATTTTTTTTTTTAGCTTTATTTGCTTCTTTACAGTTTATTTTTTTTTTCTTCAACGTTAAACAGGTGATATCTTTCAATGCACCCTCCAAATGCTGTGACGTCATAAGGAACACTATCTGTCACGGTTTTATGACGTTCACTAATATTGTTGTTGTTGTCATCGTACCCTGCCTAAAAGACTCCAGGGATCATCCGAACAGCCGAAGCACTTGAACACTATGGTACAAATTGCTGGGGATGAGAACATTACGTGTGTGACCGTTTTTGATTACCCCGCCACGTGGGCAGCCACGCTCCGACTTCGAGGGATTTTGGAGACTGATGGTGTTATGCTAGGAGCTTGTCACGACTGAAGACAATGCCCGCATAACTATGCAGAGCATAAAAACATTTTGATGTAGCCTTGGTGTTTTAGCCTATGTCATTTGGCCTGACACAGCCTTAAGCCAAGGCGAATACTTAGAAATGATATCTTGATGTTTGATAGAGGACATTATCATCTCACGCTTCTTAACCCTTCAGTCGTGATTTCCGACACGGCAACCACAAAGGGAGAAAACTGCGCAGGTGTTTCTCTTTATTTGCTTTCAAGGACAGAATATTAAACGCATACCTGCCTACCTACCTACCTGTGCCCGTGTGTGTGTGCGTGCGTGTGTGTGTGTGTGTGTGTGTGTGTGTGTGTGGTGTGTGTGCGTGCGTGCGTGCGTGCGTGTGTGTGTGTGTGTGTGTGTGTGTGTGTGTGTGTACGCGAGCACGCGCTTTCTTCTCATGTGATCAAACTCATCCTTTTTTTTTTTTCTTTTTTAGCATGGATTTGTTTTATATTTCCCTAAACTAAGCTTCTCTCTTTTTTTTTTCTATACATGTTTTCTTCGAAGCGCACTTGAATATCCGTAGTAACCCCCCTAACTGATTTCTACTATTGATCACATTCTTTGTCATACCAGTCGTTTGTCTTTTTCTTATGTCGCGTGACTCTGATCATACACGCAGCTGCACTGCATTGCAAAGAGAGTTCGTGAACAATTCAATGGAAGTATTGACATTAGGTTTTAGAGTTTGGCAGGCATGGTGTAGCAAGCTATCTTCTGTATCACGTGAATTTATTTCTGCGCAGTGAATGTGAAGGCATGGTATGATCTGCCCATCTTGTAGAAGGGAATGTGAATAAGAACATTAACAAACCAAGACACTTTGTAGCAAACGCCAATACACTTAAATCAGCAAAAATATGTCAGTCTGAGAGAACATAAAGACATTGCATGGTGTGTAAGAGACTGGTTGTAGAAAAAAAAATCAGTAGTGGAAAGTTTTGTTTTTTGTTTCTGTTTTTTTTTTTTTTCGCTTTTGTTGTTGTTGTTTGTTTTTTTTGTTTTGTTTTGTTTGTTTGTTTGTTTGTTTTCAGATGAAGGGGACAATCTGAAACACCAAAAAATGAAGAAGCGGATTTCGGCCTTAGGGGAGAAAAAAAAAAGAAGAAAAAAAGAAAAAAAAAAAAAAAAAAAAAAAAAAAAAAAAAAAAAGAAAGTCACCGCGTTAGATGCTCCATGATCCGATAACTGATAAAAAAAAATTTAAAAAAAAAAAAAAAAAAAAGGTGAATGTGGTACTGAGGAATACTTTTTATGTCACCATACTGCGTAGGCTGACAAACGTAAAGGCTGCAGTGTGTGTTCAATTCTTTTTTCCACACCGCCCAGACAGCTCGACTGTTGCTCTGTTGTTATCTAATAATGAAAGGATCTGGCTAACTGTCCATAGCTGAAGCCCTGTACGTGAGAAAAGAGATCACAGCATATAGCGCCGGTTAGTTTCGGGATGACTCAGTGCGTGTGTGTGGGTGGGTGGTGGTGGGGAGGGAAGGGGAAGGGGAGGGGCAAAAAAGGGAGAGTGAGAGTGAAGGGGACGGGGTAGGAGAATAAAGAAGGGCGGAGAGGTGTGTTTGAGTGAGCGTGTGTTCATGTGAAATTTCAGATTTCTGTATTGGTGAATACGATAGGGCTCAAGTGCTGAATGGACAATGAAAAATGTGTGTGTGTGTGTGTGTGTAAAGGACCCAAATATCATGAACACCCAGCCTGCCTGTCGTACCATGTACCTACTCTGAGGTCCTGGACGATGATCGATAAAACGTTAAGTCCACATCAAAACCAAACAGCACCAAACACACGGTAAACAAACCCAAAGCGCCATTAAGCACACAGCAACGCGAGGTATCGCAAACAATCTACAATTGATAGAACAAGAAGCAGACGACACTGCCTTTCTTTTTTCTTGTCCTTTTCTTCTTCTTCTTTTTTTTTTTTTCCTTTCTTTTCTGTTTTTATTGAACTATGACGACTGTTTCAGTTCGATGGGCAGTTGGATGGACAGTTGGATGGACAGATGGATTGTTCAGCTTGGGGCGTGGACAGAAAGAAGAGTCCAGAGAACACTAAAATAGGGGGGGAAAAAAACACCTTTGGCGTGCTATAGATAATATCGAAAATAAATAATATGTCGTTATAATGGGACTCTGGGGGATAAGGACGTGAGAGAGAGAGAGAGAGAGAGAGAAGAGAGAGAGAGAGTCAAGCTACTGTGAAAGCTGTGCAGTCTTTGGGGTCGAAAGACACACGCTACACTTGCACTTCCTGGAGAGTGGGAATGAAGACACATGTACCTCATAATGGGGAACACCACAACCCTGGGTGGGGACCACTGTAGTCTTTGTGGACGTGAACCTCTTCATGGCGAAAGTTGGGTCACGTATACACAGTATGAGATGGTTGCCTGCACGGGTTCATTGGGAAATTCGAAAGTTTAGGCTGTATATCCTAGCTCAAGGAAGGTCCACCTGAGTGTGTTAGAAATCTATGGAACAAAGCGTGACGATGCTCAGGGGGGAGAACCTGTTTAGGTATTTTCACTGGAATGAGATCAGCGTGAACTGCGACAATCAAATTCATACAGAAACAGACTAAATAAAAACTCGTTTCCAAAGTGACTTCTCGTAAAAATGAGATTGAGATCTGGCTTTGTCGTGGTGTGTGACATACAGACATCTTGTTTTATATGAATTCCACTGGTCCAGAGCAGTCAAAAAAAAAAACAAAACAAAACAAAACAACAAAACAAAATGCAGACATCAACTTCCCCGGCAAACTTATTATTCCAGTTTTTTTTTTTTTTTTTTTTTTTTTTTTTTTTTTTAAATTCTTTTGTTCTTCGCTAGCATGGTTTGGGATAGACCGTCAGATAGTTGTATGTACTACACCTGCTGGCTTGAAATCATTTCAGCGGTGTTTGTCGGACCATGAAGGTAGATAACGATATCAACTGCCGGGTCCGAATCGGCATAAATCGATAAGACGAGGTTTCCCTCTTTCACACACACACAAAAACAAACAAACAAACAAACAAACAACAAAACACACACACACACACACACACACACACACACACACACACACACATGCACACACATATGCACGCACTCACGCACGCACGCACGCACACACACACACACACACACACACACACACACACACACACACACACACACACACACACACACAATCAAGCCAGTCATTTTCCTCTAATCTCCTAAAAGATTCTAATATAAACGAAACAAAAATTGCTAATAAGCTGTTCATTTTACCTATTCCAAAATGGGAGCAAGCCCAAGCTACCTTTGATACAAATTATGCAAATGTGTCCAAAAAGGATCCACCTTATATATTGAAAAATGTCATCGATATTCATTTAGAAAATACATACAAAAACTATTTGAAAATGTATACGGATGGTTCAGTGCTAGATAATCTAGAATACAGGAGCAGCATTTATAATACCTGATTTAAAAGTGGAAAAAGTTGTACCATCTTGGTAGACATTTTTCAATATTCAGTGCTGAGCTAGTTGCCATTTTGATGTCTCTACACCACGTCTTGAGTTTTTTCTATTAACTCTTGTCAAATTGTAGTATGCACCGATTCTAAATCGGCCCTTAGCGCTATTCAGTCTTCCAATCCAAAAGTACGTGTTGAGATGATAACAGAAATTAATCATGTCATACATCTTCTGTCGGCTAAATGCATTACAGTTACATTTTGCTGGGTACCTTCTCATTGTGTGGATTTCAGCAAATGAGAGGGTCGATCAGGCTGCAAGAAAAGCAGCCCGAAATGTCGAAGGATCAATACCACTTGACATTCCTTTAGATTTAAGTGAATGCTATTCTTTAATAAAACGAAGCGTCCAGTAAAAATTTCAGAAATGTATTAGAGAACTCAGAAATTAACTATTACCACAACTGTATTAAACCCAATTCTGAAAAAAAATCTATTGGCCTCATCAAGACCCGACCTTGCCTCCATACCTAGAGAAATACAAAGCTTAATGCACAGAATGCGTTTGAATTCACTCGAACAAAATTTAGCAAAAATGTTACA